>OY101441.1:42609251-42898199 GCA_956483585.1 Gymnocheta viridis
TAACAACATGATTAAGTACCGCTTATTTCTCTGCAGCCAATGGCGCTGAATAAGCAAGAGAGACTGAAATATATAGAGTAGTTATTCATCATAGATGGGATTTCGTACTAACCGAAATTGATTTGACATGTGAAAATGAATAAGTTTGTACTTTTCGTATCCTAATTTGTTAAATAATACGGTTAAATAGTTGATATTCCTGATCACTAGTATCCACCGTCAAAAGTGGTAAAATTGAACAAAGAACGCTGATGAGATGGTGTAGCGACCTCGAAATCAGTACTGATCCGTTCTGCTAGTATGATGAATAATAAAAAATTGTTCTATATATAGTACTCTCTTAATAAAAAATAATAATGAATTTATCCAAAAAAATTTTCTAATAAAAATTAAAGAATAAAAAAATTAGAATAAATAAATGGGTAAATTCGGGTTTGAACTTGAGCCAAAATCAATCGTTTCAATATATAAAAATATTAATAAAAGTTCGACTAATTACTTATAAACATTAATTATAAATAACGATGGCACGCGTCAAAATCTACATGTTTACTTGGTCATAGTTGGTTGAATACTAAAAAAGAAATTCAACTACAAATGACATAAACCTAACAACATGATTAAGTACCGCTTATTTCTCTGCAGCCAATGGCGCTGAATAAGCAAGAGAGACTGAAATATATAGAGTAGTTATTCATCATAGATGGGATTTCGTACTAACCGAAATTGATTTGACATGTGAAAATGAATAAGTTTGTACTTTTCGTATCCTAATTTGTTAAATAATACGGTTAAATAGTTGATATTCCTGATCACTAGTATCCACCGTCAAAAGTGGTAAAATTGAACAAAGAACGCTGATGAGATGGTGTAGCGACCTCGAAATCAGTACTGATCCGTTCTGCTAGTATGATGAATAATAAAAAATTGTTCTATATATAGTACTCTCTTAATAAAAAATAATAATGAATTTATCCAAAAAAATTTTCTAATAAAAATTAAAGAATAAAAAAATTAGAATAAATAAATGGGTAAATTCGGGTTTGAACTTGAGCCAAAATCAATCGTTTCAATATATAAAAATATTAATAAAAGTTCGACTAATTACTTATAAACATTAAGTATTTGTTTTCTAGATTTTGTTTCTTTCATAGTTTCTCTCATACATTTTCTTCATAGTCCTTGTCAGGGTACACTCGCTTCTACAATACAGGAATTCAATATTTGTAGCCAACAATCAGTTGCAACTTTCGTACTACACCAGAATTTATTTCACGTAAAAAGTAGTTGTAGACGAATAGTTGTGTGAATAAAACGGGGTTTCTCTTTAGTTTTCGTTTATGCTAATATCAAAGTCGCCCATCTGATTCCCTATGAATTATAGGTTTTTTGAAGTAAAGACAATTAAAATATCCCTGCTCCAAAAAGATTAGAAAACGGCCAACTTTAATATTTTTCAACTATTGACATATGCAAGTTGAACCCAAAAATTGTTTTATTTAATTAAACTTTTGATTTAAAAATAATGAATTTGAAGTTTTTATGTATATAAAAATGAATATGTATGTACATAAAAAAAAGAAAACTACTCTAACTAAAAAAATTACTCCCAAACTATTTGAAGGGACTGCAGTGCAAACTCACCAAAAGTAACAAATGAAATTTAGTAAAATGTCAGTTATGTTAAAATATTTGTTGGTTCAAACAACCCAAAAGCAACCACAAAAACCTACAGCAGACAAGAAAGTCATGGCTAATATCTTAAAAAAGAATAAAAAGGCAAAAACTTAGCCGCAACCTTTTTGAAAAAATAAATATAAGAAAAACTAACAAAGTTATTTAATGAATATTATAAAAAATATTATTTGCTTTTCTTTAAATTATAATGAAGACGGAAAAACAATGCTTGGTGCTTTTATGGAAATTGCTAAAATTTGAGTATTTTAAATTTTTAATCGCACTATTTCCCGTAATTAATCCGCATAGGAACTAACTATACCCCTCAATAAACAATTTCAATTTGTTTTTATTAAAAGTGTTCATATTTTACTACATAGTAAAATATTGATTATGGGAAAAAGTGCGATTAAAAATTTAAAATACTCGAAAAACAATACTTTTCAGTACAAACAAGTTAAATTTGCGATATCAAATAGTGATAGAATTCGTTAAAAATTTTTTGATAAGATTGCCAGTTGGCAATATATATTTTTTAAAGAATTCGGTGGTGTGATGTTCTTATATATTTAACCCCGATCAAAAAAATTGGTCTCAAAATTCGCACGTTCAATTCAGTTTGAATTTATATCTTTTATAGAGTTCATCGAGCAAATCGTAGCCATAATTTAGCAATATCTGTTCAGCTGGTAAACGCGTGTTTTGGTGGTTTATAAAATTCAAGTTTTAAAGTTCTTAAAAAATGTGTGGTGTTGTAGACCTTTTGTAATTTAGGCTTGACTTCAAGCCGAGCAATCAATTCCTTAATTCTTAAAAAATAAAAATTTTTAACGATTGGCGATGCAATCAACAGATCTTATGAATAATATTCGCAAATGTAAATAACATTTCTTTATGTAAATAAAATGTTATAAAACACAATACAACAATATATTTAAGTTAAGTCCTATTGTTTTATAATTTGTAAATTATTTCTATTTATTTATATTATTTCTTTTCTTTTTGCATAAGGAAAAGTTGTAATTACATTTGTTTGTTCAGCCAACAACATGAAATGGAATTTATTTAACTTCTGCCTTTATTGTTTTGTTTCCATCATTTCTTCATTTTAATCTTACAAGAAACTTACCAAGGGAAACAAATTTAATCCGTAAAAAATATATATAAATATATATATATATATATATATCGAAAACAATGTGAAACAAAGAATGAGAGAATGAAGAAAAAAGGTAAAACTTCTTAGAAATCTAATTGTAAAAGTAAATGTTTTTCCTGCAGTTTTGAGATTTTCTTATTTGAAAATATAATCGAAAGATCTTGTTAAAGGTTAGTCAAGTGTAATATATTGTTTTACATTTTATATAGAATATTTATTTATAATTTTCTTATAATAACTATATGAGCCATAGTATAACATGTACATATACTATTATATTATGGTGTGAGCATAATTATTTTTCACAAAAAGTTATGTTAAACGTCTGTTTTCGTTTTACTTAAACTTTATTCTTTCAAACAAAATTTAATATTTGTTCAACAATTAATATTTATTTATATTTCAAACTTTTTGCCGCTTCAAGAATTTTTTGTTAAATTTTTTTGAAAAGGGAAAAACAAACAAATTATCATGTATTTTAGCCAACAGCTAATTTAAATTAACAACACTTGAATGAATGCCTCTTTCTAACGGGGTTGATTTCTTCCTTCTTGTTGTTCTTTTTCTTCTTCAATAATTTACGCCACCATCAGGATATGCTGGAATATCAAAAGCTGTTAAGCTTAAACCTTCTTTGTGCAATTAATATTAACCACTTGACGACGTTGTAGTAGTTGTTGTTTCTTTTTTAAGCAGACGCCGCTTAACTGTTTTTATTTCAAGTTTTATTGCGTTTAAAATTTTTTTCATTATAATAAAATTTAATTTAATAAATAACAAAACACATCAAGAGGTTAAACTTTTATTAAAGTTTTCTAGCAGAAACGATTGCAGAACGAAGAATATGCAAAGCCGTAAAATTTTACTTGAAAGATATAAATTTCTTTTTATTAGCGAAATTTATAATTTTACTTTTAAGTTCTTTATGGAAAAATTGGTTAATTGAAGAATTTTAATTAATGCACGTCGGGGTCACCAATAAACAAATAGGAAGTCTAGTGGAATTAAATTCAAACGTTTCGTCAGAATTTACACTATTTTATTTTCCTATGCCTTTCTAGTACTTGAACTGAAAGACTATAAATTAAGGAGACGTGGTTTATGTATGAAGACTGTAGAATCAATGCGATTCTATTTGTGTTATTATTCATCTTTTATACAATATTTAAAATTACTTAATTAATTGACATGCTTCATAATGTGGAAATAAATATAAACTTATCATCAAAAATAGTTAAGAAGTTGACCTAAATTAAAAGTGCAAATTAATGAATATGGAATTTTATTACTCAAACTGATTTAAACGTATGTACTTTGTAATTATTAAAAAACAATGCATGCGTTGCAGTTTTAATTTAAGTTGGCATAATTTAAGTACAATGTATGTATGTTTTGTAATTTTTAAATAATACAGTGACAAAAAAATTAATAAGATAAAAATAACGTGAAATAAGTACATTCTCCCCGGCATTGACGAGGAGTCAATTAAAAAATGCATTAAATTTAAACTTGAATAGTGTAAATTCTGACGAAACGTTTGAATTTAATTCCACTAGATTTTCTATTTGTTCAGCTTCAAAATAAAAGGAATAATTTTTATGATTAATGTTCCGCAAGATTTTTTTAAATAAACTTATGTTTTTTTGGTAGAGCAAAAGTTAAGGACAATAAAAAGGACATGTATTTACGCAATGGGTTGAAAGCCCGAATTTGGCAATATTTATTTTAAGTATGCTTATATGGAGAAGTACATATGTTGTTCTTTGTAGAAGTGTTTACTAAGTTTTTCCTGTCTAAAAAAAATTATATTGTTGACGAGATTTTAATCAGAGACTCTAAAATAGTCTTTTTCAAATTGTGTATTGTTGAGCAGTTTACCTTTTATTACTTTTGTTTTTATAAAATTCGAAGCTTTCTTGCTTTTATAGTAGATGTTGGTGAAATCGAAAGTGTTGTATTAAAATTATGAACAAATTTTTCTCACACAAAAAGAAACGCTTTCGTTTAGAGTCGCAGTTTTTCTTTCCAAATTGTTACCGTCTGTTAAATCATAATCAGACTCAATGAAGATCGAAAATACAATTTTTAGCAAACTCTTTTGAAAAGTTATTTAGTTATATTCTAAAATAATATTGAGAAAGTTTGATGAATTTAGATATAAAATGAGAGTAGCTTATTTTATCTTTGTAGCAACCAATTATATGCATTTTAAAATTGCTGAATTAAAACTTTATTATTCCTTCAATGAGCGTTTTAGAGTCTTTGGTCAACTCGTTGTTGGCCACATCCAGCCGTAAGACAGGTATTGTTCATTCTTGATGGCATTGCTATTTCTTTACCTGTGAAAACAAGTTTTGAATTTTATGAGCTAAAAATTACCAATATATCTGTGGTCACAAGCAATAAAAGCCTAAGTCGAAAAATATACTTTGAAAAAATACAATTGTGGTTCTAGAAAAAAAATATATAACTAAGCACAAATTATATTTTGCAAACTAAAGATCTTAATTCTGATAGTTTACAACAACTTGTGTTTTTATTTTATATTCAACAATTTATTGTTCTGGAGTTTATAAGGACTTAAACGATTATTGCAACCCAATTTAAATAAAATATTTTGAAAATAAATAATTAAGTACATTTTGGTGCTTATTGATAATCTTGAGAGAGTTCATAGCGACTTAAGTCAATATATATATTTTCTTTATTATCTAGAACAAAAATTAGGTTGAGAAATAAGAGTTTAAGGGGAAAATAAAGCCTTCTTTTGAAGATCACTATAGTATATAAAACTCGTTCCTTCCTTAAATTTAAATCGGTGGTTTCTAACAACAATGCAAGGATTTTGTTTAACTAATGCTTATAAAAAGAAACAAAATTATATAATTTATTTTGAACTTTTATAGTATATTAAAGTAGCGATATTTAGTGCAATTGTATTGAGTGACTTCCATAATTCTGATAAATTATAGAATATAAAGAATTTTCTAAGAAATAAGTTTTAGGCGATTAATTGAGAAAAAATTTATTAAAAAACAAAGAATTTACTAAGAAATACATTTAAGTCGCTACGTCGATTAATTGACAAAATTGTTCGATTATATCTTAATTGAAATCGGTTATTTTGATTACTCGATATAAATAATAGAAAAAAATTTTAATCGATTGATTGACATAAAAAAGAAGAAAAATAATAGGAATAAATCTCTGAGTGGTTTTTCTAGCTTTTACTTATTTTATTTTTTAATCGAATGCACATTGTGAATGGAGTTACCTGTATATTCTGATCATATAAAACTAAATTAGAAGGCTGATCAAGGACATATAAAGTTGCCTCGTTACAACTGGATCATTAAATTCTTTGTCCAGAAGACACGCATTACGCATATACAATTTTATTTAGTACAATTCTAGATTTACCCGATGATTGGATATAACGCATGTTTTAAATAAACTCCAACACATCTGAAAAGCTGAAAGACATTGATCATGTTTTTTCATGAAAAACCCGGCCTAGTCAAAAACATCGAGAGACCTTAATATTTTATTCTCTTGATGCATAATGTAGAAAGTATATCAAATTAATCTCTTCCAATGAATGTCATGTAAAAATAATAGACTTTTTGCCACTAAGTTTCTATGGCTAGATCCTCTTTTCTCTACACTCACAAAAAAAATCAATTCATTTATCCATCAATTGACTTAAATCAAGGACAGAAAGTTTGATCTAAGTACGGACTCAAGTAAGTTCGCAATTTAATTTAATAATTTTTTAGTTGATTCAAGATTATTCACGTGATTAAAGAATTTTGTACTCATTTTAGGAAACTCAGGGATTTAAAGTAATCTCCTTTTCGACCTGATTAAAGTGCATTTTAAAGTTATCTGTACTCAAAATTTTGAGTACGACGTGTACTCAAAGTAACCAGCAAGTATTTGAATTCAGTACATCGTTTTTCTCTCTGTGCAGGTTATGTCAAAAATGGAAATATTTGTGAATGATATGATACATACGAACATATTATCTATATTCATAAAATCTTAAAAAAAATATTATAAACTTGAATCTTTTCATCAAACTTATTGCACAATCAGTATTCTACTAGCAGCAACGAAAATATCCTGTAAAAAATATTACTTAAAAGACAAAATAACATTTGACAGTTAATTTTGAACAAGATACAAAAATGGCAACAGTTTTTGAATTATGCAGTTAATCAACCAACTACTCAAATCTTATTTCCATCAAATTCATACGAAACAAACATTTTTATCCATCTCCTTCACAAAATGTCAAGTAAATATATCATACATGTGCAGGATATAAACATTTGAAGCTTATTACAACTGACAAGTTCATTCATAACATCATCAAGACAAATAGAATTAAAAAAAAGAGGAGCTGCTTACAGATAAAAAACCAAGTATATGAAATAATAAACTAATCAAAAAGACGAATAATAAATAAAGTATTTCTAATAGACATTCATACATACTTGTATAGATACATAGAATTCAGGAACATTAAATAAATAATAGTTTCAAACTTTATTCTCTATTCGTAAATTAGAAAATAGTCTGCATAGCAAACATTTCAAATGCATTTGATAGACACGACAGACAAACAAACATATGGACAGTCAAATTGTAATACATGGGTATCTAAAAGGATATTTGGATATAATAGTATAGTAAATGCGGGTTTGATTGAGTGAAAGCTTCATCAGATAAAGTGCAATATTTTAACAATGGTAAATTATATATATTCTTCTATCATAATTTCTTGTTTGTATTTAAAAAATAAATGATTTGAGTCATTTTAAATGAAATTGAAAGAAAAATTTCCAAAAAAAAGGATTAAAAAATGAGCAGCAGTTACAAATTTTCAACAAAATCATAATCGCTGCTCACCAGCGTTGCCAAAATTTCATAAAAAATAATTAAATAAATGTATAAAGTCGAAAATGATATTTATTATAAAAGACATGAGTGTTAAAAAATATTTGAATTTGTTTGTGGTAAAAAATCGTATACAGTAGAAACTCGATTCTTGCACGTAATGAAAACCGGGCTCGGTGCAAGTTTCGAGGTTGTCGCAAGTACCGAGTATTAATTTCCCATACAAAATAAAAGGCACATAGCTACATCTGTTTAGAATCTAAGTTTAATATTTCAATTCAAAACACTTAAGTTCAACGCATTCGTATAGCAGTAGGTACATATTTTATGTGGAATTAAAGAAATTTAAAAGTTTTGTTTTGTACAAAGTCGCTTGTTCAGTAATACACTGCTTCTTAGTCTCCGGAGCATCATAATACTTTTTGAAGCAAAGTTGCAATAGATTGAATATTGAATGCATCGTCAGCTAGCTGAAAACGTAACTCTGAAAGAGGAATGACATCTTCATTATCCCAGTCGGATGCCATTATGACACCGCACCTCTCAATAGTCAGCTTAAAACTGATTACAACATTTCATCAGCAGCATAAAACGACGGGGATTTCCCGAAATGTATTCAGTCTAAGAAAACGTAAACAAAGCAGCACGCAAGATTAATACAAAAATGTTGCAAGCATCGAGTTCAAAATTTTCGGATGTCGCAAGTACTGAGTGCGTAATAAAAAATATTTCTATGTTGCAAGAATCGAGGTGTGCAAGTATCAAGTATGTGTAAGAATCGAGTTACTACTGTACCTATTTTGTTTGCATTCAATTAAAGAGAAAAAACTACCTGATTTCCCATTCTTTTTGCCATGGAAAAATCAATAAAAAAATTGCATAGGAACACGTTCATTTATTTTGTTAAGTTTTTGCTTGAAGGCAGCACATCCAAACGTAATGAACTTGTACATCTATATTTAATTCTCACCTCTTTTTGTAAGTAATTTTAAACACTCTCATTGCTTTGCTTATGTTTTTATTTGAACCAATACATACATAAGTAAGTGTACGTGTTCGTTTTTAGCATTTGTTGTGGTGTCAAATATATGAGCCTTTAATTCTTTTAATACTGAACCGATTTAAATAAAATATAGTCGGGTCACTAAAGCTCAACAATGTCTACCATTTGGTAAAATAATGAAGAAAATCGGTTGGATGAAAACGGGATCTAAAAATTTTTCTTTGTCTATTTATGTAATAGATATATTTGAGAAGATAAGTTTTTGGATCTGTAATTATTTTTCATAAACTATTAACTTAATACTTGTTGAAAAACTTAATATTCAAAACCGATTGACAAAAAGGAGATTAATTTCTATCAGAAGTTTGTTTTAGCAATAAATGTAATTTTTATCCCTAAACAAACGATATTTAGGATCATATAAAAAGATCAGTGATTAAAAAAGTTGATGCTTATGTAATCATGATTTAATTTCTTGTTCAACATCAAACTTTCCTTGAAAAATAAAAAATCATTATTATTTTGTTGTTCTATCAACTACGGAAAAGTTGGCTTAGACCATAATAAAAAGTCGTCTTTTAGCTTGGGACGCACAGAGGAGTATTTTAGTCTAAAAGCTGCCTAAAATTTTTAAGGTGTTTTATGAATCGAAAGATCGAGTTGTTTTTATAATAAAAATAGCACAAACTTGCTTATAATTGTTTTTGGGTCTAAAATTAAGGATTCTAAATTTTATTGTGGTATAAAACATAATTCTTACATTTGCTACCTTCTCTTTTAAAAACCTGGTTTTGTTTTTGCAAAAAATGTGTATAAATTCATCTTTCAGTGAAAAAAAAAAACACTGTATAACCAAAAAAATTTTATAAACATCTTAAAATCCAGGAAACATTAAAGTCGCATTTAATTTTCTTCACTTTCCTGATTTTAGCAGTGTCTCAGGGCTAAAGATCGCAACATAATGTCTTAAAAATTTACAATATAATGTACAATTTCGATGTATATCGATCTGCATACTTAGTTTTTAAGATTTCTTTAAATTAATTTTTGCATTTTTGGCTTAAAAAGTTCTCTGTGGACGGTTAGAACAAGAAACCTGAGGGCTGGAAGGAAATTAATAAACACATTGTTTTTTACTTACACAAATAAGTTTTTTATTGAGTTAATTCAGATTTTTGAACCAAAAAAAAAAATGCCTTTTATTTTCATTACGAAACCGCTGTTTTATTTTTTACAATTAAATTGGAAATACCCTTCTCTATGCATAAGACTAATTCTTGAAAAATTTACCTTTTTCCACGCTTAATTTACGGCTGCAAAGTCTTTGCTAGCTGCCTTCAGCAAAAAAATCTGAAGATTTTTTATAATAATATTATCAGCTTTTATAATAATTATTATGGCTTGAGAAAATACAATCATATTTGATTTTTTTAAAAGCTTTCGTTCAACAATTTTGTAAGCTTCAAGTCTCCATTAGCCCTTAAGAATTTAGCTGGTGTTGACTGCTCTCAATCATGTTTGGTTCATGTGCTACTATCGTTGGCCGATGATTTAGATGGGCAATCATACTTGATATTTTAAAATACTTTTCTTTATTTCAGGACTTGAAAATCTACACCTAAGAAAAGAAAGATGTTTTCCTGTTATTTTGCTACCGATATGTTCATGTACGAAGAGAACAATGGCTCTTGTGTATCCAGGTGTTACGGGTGTTACTAGCAACTTTAAACGGTTTAAGCTCCCAAAATATCGAACCGATTTATATAAAATCAAGATTGTACACATCTATGTAAAAAAAACATATAAATCTTTTCAAAATCTGTTCGGTATTACTGCCGCAAAAGGGATATAAAAAACATTTTTGCCTACTAATTATATAGATACCTGTTATCCCATGACTTTTATCATCATGCGACGACTACGGTCAAAAACAAAAACGTAAAAACGTCTCTTTTGTAATTGTCACAATATTGTAAACAAAAGTACATCTTCAGCTATAAAATTCCCAAACTGGCAACACTACTGCTCACAAAAACTTTTCATACATTTGAAGCTCCAAGGATTTTATATAAAATTAATTTCGTTCAATTCATATTACTAAATAAATAAAAGATGACTAAACAGAGAAGGAGTAGAAACAAAATCAGCAAAAAAATAATTTAATATTAAAACAAATAAAACGATTTATATTTACCTTAACGCCAAGTTGAATTTGAAATTATACTCAAACAGTTGCTGACGTCGGAGTGGACAGTGGGCTTGTCTAACAAAGCATTATACAGATATATATATAATGGAAGCTTCCAATAAAACTTCTTCGTGTTTTTTCGACATATCAAACTGAACGTATTTTAAGAATTTTCTTGATGTGAGCAATTGTTACTTTGCAAAAAATCTTTACAATGCAACATTTCTTTTTTTTTCAAAATCCAAACAAAGTTTTCTTGAATATATCAAACTTTTGCGCTTAACAATATATTATTTAAATATTTTGGCTCTATTCTACCTATTGCATCGATTCGTAAATTGGTTTTCAAGGAAATTTCCAAATTTGATGCAAGTTCTTCACAGTATTGTCTTTCTCGAATGATATGATGTGGTTAACGTGCTGTGTTTAATAGTAACAGACTTGATCTTGAGAGCATATATAGTCAATTTATATTGTCCTTGAGTACAATATACATAGCAGATTTTTTTTTTATTTACATACAACCCCTTTGTTTGAGCCGATGCCAATTTGGGATGGCTTAATATTTCTGTGTCTTTTTATTCCATAAAACTTTTATTAAAAAGCTAAAACTGAGCAATTATTTTTCTGCTTTTTTCAAACATGCAGAGTCAGTAAAGTCATACCCGGCTATGAGCCCAAACAAGTAGCATACAATGTACAATATTTTCGCTGATTAGAAAAAGTAACATTTTTGTAAACTTGTAACCATTTCATTAGTTTTCAACCAACTAAGTAAAACAAATAGAATAGGGATGTATAAAATGAATTGCAAAATTTATAAAATAGCCGAAAGCAATACATTAATAAAATAATATATTAAGTAGAGTTTAAGTTTCTTTTAACCAAACATATGAAATAAAGTTCAGATTTAGTTCAACAACCAAAAACCAAAGTTGTTTTTTTTTTCACCCACAACACGGTCGGTATAAGAAATTGCGCTTGTTGGTCTTCATTCTTCTTGAATTAGGCACCATATTACTTTGGAATGCCTGCATAGAACAGTCGCTAGATTTTCGAATAAAATTTTTTAATTTTCTTTGTCTTTGCACGCCACTGTACATCTCCGTAAGAAACAACGAAATCATTATATTTGTTTTAAACAGTTTTGACTTATTTTTTTTCAAGAGATGTTGTTTCATCTACATTAATATAAAATTACTTATGAGTCAATATAAACCCAGGGACTAAGGTTCTCGTGTTTAAAAAAGGAAAACAGCAATTTCAGTTTTTTTCTTTCTAATAGAATAAAAATGGTCTTTTGAAGCATTTGGAAGGTGAATGAAGGATACATACATTTGAAATAGGAAACTGTATGCCTGTGTGTAAATCCAATATTGTTAAAATACAATTTATATTATGATTTCATTTTAACAAAATAATCTTTGTGGCATAAAATGAAAAACATATTTTCCACTATAACAGATAAATAAAATATGAAAAAACTACTCAAGAGAAGAAAAAAAAACAATTGTAGCAACAAACAAGTTGCACTTAGAACTCATTCGTATATAAAATACAAAATTCATAATAAATCTTTAGTTGCTGTGCCAATTCATAAAATGATAAAAACATAAGTACCTGTACATAAGTACTTGTATTATTACTTAGTACTCTTGTCGTTACTTATACGTGTACTCTTTACACTAACGAAAAACGTATTTATAGCTTGAGAGTTTGATAAGTGCTTCACAGCAACTGCATTTATGCAATTGAATCAGTTTTGTTTATTTGTCTGTTAGATGGCCTTAACGACAGAGTGAAAGATATTCATTATGACGTATATTAAATGTTTTATTTTTGTATTTTACATTTTTATTCGCACTTTTTCCCAAAATTAATATTTTACATATGTACTAAAACATTCATAATTTTGATAATTAATATTTATACGTAATTGTTGAACTGTTTAAGGTATATATTTAAATGAAATTTTGTGGCTTGAGTTCAAATCTGAGTTCATCCATTTCTTCTTAATTAACGAAATTATTTTTTGGATAAATTCATTATTTATTTTATTAAGAGAGTAATTTTTATTTGAAACAATTTATTCATCAGACTAGCAGAACGGATCAGTACTGCTTTCGAAGTCGCTACACCATGTCATCAGCATTCTTTGTTCGAATTGAAATTGATTATTGAGGGGTATAGCTTGTTTCTATGCGCATTTCACTGTTGCTAATGCAGATTATCAGTGAACTTTACCCAAATATTTCTTAGAACAACTGGAGATATTTTATTAAAGTTTCATTAAAACAAATGAAAAGTTTAAACAATATCAAAGTTGTAACAAGAACTCAATAATCAACCAAATGTTTTTGTTTTCTTACTTTAACATTACGAGTACTACCTATGCTGACTTTTTTTAAACTCTGATTGTAGTTGTTTTTGTTTTTAATTTTCTGATGTTAAAAGCGAGAAACAATGAAAAAAAAATTATCCAAGTTTCGTTATTGATAAAAATAATACATATTTTATTTAGAATAAACATTCATATGTTTGTAAAAGCTGATAGATATTTTGTTATAGATATTTATTAAAAAAATTTTTGCCAGGCAGTATGTCATATGCTGCTAAATATGTAAATACCTACAAATAAATAATGATTAATGTAAAACTTCAATTATATTTATACGGCTTAATAATTATTTTTCACTCTGTAAAATTGGATTTTCTAGGTAGTAGTGTCACGATATTCAGTTACACTTATTTAACAGTTTGTTCTTGCAATCAAAGTAATGTTATGTGGTTATATTTAATAAAATAATTTCCCAAGAGTTTGCGTTTTTCTTTCCGCAGCCTTAATAACCAACATACAAGCATTTGCGGAAGATTTTAATGCTTTTACAGTGGATAGGAAAAATGGAAGAAGATAAAAATCCATTAAGCATTGCGTGTAGCCAAATTTGGTTAACGATTAATCATACTACGTAAGTAATACTACGTGTATTTGCACTGAACTCCAATCTTGACATTCACTGTATTATGGCTGAAACCATTCGTCGTTGATGTACATTTCGTCCAATTCATATCAAAAGATGTTTAGTGTAATTGATGTGTAAGGCTGTTCGATAACGGTGATAATTTTATTGAAACTTTAGGTATCTCTTGCACACTTTCACGGATAACGCTGATTTCTTTGCCGGTCTGCCGATCCATAAACGTTTTTTTTTGTAAGAGAGTAACACTCAGGCAATTAATGTGCCGACCAACCAGTAGGTGTGTTTCCTTCTTTGGCAAAGGCATATCAAAAGTGGATAGGTGGTGAAAGTGAGAACATTTAATTATTACAAGTCTGATATTGCGCGTGATGTTAGTTTGTAGATCAGTGTTGCTGCTCTACTCTACTTTACTGATAATTAAATGCATTAAATTTGTTTAAGCTGTGCAGCCATTTTTTATTAATTATTTTACTTCGCTGGCGATTTTCGCTACAATACCGACGAATGAGGCCGATCACTTAAAAATTCTAGTAAATCTACCCAATTAGAAAACAGTGTATGTAAAAGTTATGGAGTTATGGACAAGCTTTCCAGAAAATCAAACTCCTGACCATTCTGTTGAGATAGATGATAAAACTGGGTGTTACAGTCAACCACAGGGATTTTTCCAAACATTTATTGAATTGCTCTGAAATTGTGTAAGTATAAACTGATTACGATGACTTAAAGCAAAAATTATCTTTGATGGTTTAAAAGAAAAAGCGTTTTTTTATTACTTTGTTTTTGGCAAATAGTTACGATAGTGGCGTTGAACAAAAATCAATTCTTAAAAATATTTTTTTTGCGGATTTGCCATAAACTCCATAATAACTTAATAATATAAAACACAAGACTTTGGAAGTAAGTTTAAGGAAAAGTCTATATTTTCAATCAAGTTAAAAACTGAAAAAATGCATGTAACATGAAAACGCAACCTGAATGAATTATTTCGTATTTTCGCATCACGAAATATTTTCATAAAATATACAAAATCTATTGACGGCTTATGATGGGCGCATATATAAGGCGTGGCTGTTATGCTGAACGGTTGTGAAACTGTTGCCAACAGTAACGTCTCAGAAACGGCTTGTTGAATAATTGGAAAATGAAGAGCTGATTAATGTAAACAATTGAAAATAAATAAAAGTGCTGCAAAAGAATAAATATATATTGTAAATGCGATCTCCAATGCAAAGCAGGAGTTTTCATATTTTATTTTAAAAGCTGCACCAAAAATTAAATAATCACAACATAAAATTGCATAACAAAACACTGCAATAAAATGATTAAGTTGCGCCATAGTATTTATATTTCAACATAGTATTCAAAAAATCTTTAAATCTTATATTGAACAAAATATATATGCTATATACATATATATATACATATATGTGCGCCGGGTAGATATATTACTCTGTTTGTTTATAATTTTTGAAGTAATGAAAGAGAATGGATCTTATATTGATAAATATTTTAATGTCGGCAAATATGTATCGAATACAATATCAGATAAATGTCCACCTCTGTTAGCCTCAAATATGCGAGCCCTTTTGAGCACATTTTTATTACATTCTCACACATTTCGCGCGGCATTTCAACAATTTTATCACGAATATTTTGTGTGAGTTGCTCAAACGTTTCTGATTTGTTTGCATAAACCTTGCTTTTCAGATATCCCCACAAAAAGAAGTCCGGAGTAGTCAAATCAGGCAACCGTGGAGGCCAATCAACATCACCATTTCTTTAAATAACTTATTGCGCAAAGAAGTCTCGCAGTAGTTCCATTGTAATCTTGGCTGTATGCGATGTGGCACCGTCCTGTTGATACCACATGTTAATCAAGCCCAAAGCATACAGTTGTAGCGTTAAAAAGTTTTCAATCATATCACGATATGATTCACAGCTACCGTTACACCGTTTTAATTTTAAAAGAAGTAAGGGCCAATGATTCCACTTGACAAAATTGCACACCAGACTGTCACTTTTAACGGATGCAAAGGTTACTGATGAATAATTTTAGGGTTTTCCATTGCCCAGAACTGAATATTCTGTTTATATGTATGCGTTAGCTTCAAGAAAAAACTTAACAAAATAATTGTGCATGTTTGTATGCAATATTATTCTTTCATTGGGGAAGGAAATGAGCAATTAGGCACATTTTTCTCTTTAAATTAATTCAACTAAAATACATATACGTGTGAGCTGGCTACATATAATGAAAAAAATTTATAATGGAAAAAATGGCAGCAAACTACTCAACTGTGATGTGAAGCGGAACTACCCAACTCTGCATTTCTAAGACGGTTGTGTAACAGTAACGTTTTATGAAAGCGACTAATATTAAGTGTAAAAATTTAGTTTGAATACACTTATCTCTCAAAAATATGTTAATGTATAGAAAAAATAAAAAATATTTTTAAATTTTAAATCTTCTTTACAGTAAAGAACACAAATAATGATACGACTGTACTGAATATTCCACGAAAAAAGCAACTACGACATCTTTATTTGTACTTCGGTTTAATATATGTATACATTTTTTTCAATTTAATAAGAATATAATTTTTTAAATGTCTGTTGCCGTATTCATAAACAAATGATTTGACTTTGAAATGTATTTGAAAGTAAATTCGTGTGAACAATTTGACTCAAAATACGTTTCAAATCCAAACTATTTTTTATGAATACGGGCGCTGGAGTTTAACACTTTTTAAATTATATTTTTTGTCAAAATTGAAGCCTTAATATTCTATATTAATTTGTATGAATTTTCTAATAATATTCAATATTATTGTAGACCGATAATACATGACGAACTAAGAGATACAAAAGCTTAATTCTCTGAAGACTGAATTCTTATTCGCTGACATTTGCTTATGTTATTTTGCAATCGAATATAAAGCTTTACTAGAAACATTTTTGCGAATATACGCAGATTTTGCCCAAAACTGTTACATAATAATCATAATACTAATTTTTTGTTTTCCCTTTACAAAAGTTTATCCAAGAAAAGTGAATGTAATGTGAATGTAATTTATCTTTGAAACGAAATGGTTGTATGATGTTTACGTACTTTTTATTTAACAAAAATCACTCCAAACAAAAATAGGCGCTGAGGCAATCTCCTGTCTTACACCCATCAACCGAAAAAATTTTGCATCAAGCAGTTGAAAATAAAATACACAGTAAAAAAAAAATTTAAGGATCTGAGAGAAGGAAGAACAAATCTTGCCAAGATAAATAGGGTGATTTTTCATATTTTTCGCTTCCCAAATTGAAATCAATACAGAATGAACCAACTCGGTTCCCATAAAAATAGTTTAACCAGTCATACTTGCAGGGTTAAAGGAATGTTTTAAAATTGCAAAACAAATTTATTCTCATCCCAATATGCAGGCATTATTTTATTTATTTGCCAATATCTCGAATAGCTTTTTCCAACAAGCCACTTTTTAAACCTTTTATATATTCTAATCATAAAAACAATTAAACAAATTTTCTTTCTCCGGTGATCTCTGAACGTGTCCGAAACTCAAGCCCAGCAATTGTTAATAATAAAAACTTTCTAAAAATTATAGCATGGGTTTTGCGTCCGATTTTTAAGCTGCATATTATTGCCAAGAAACTTTTCGTTTATTTGTATAATGACAAGGAGTATCCGATCAAACTGGGGCGTTTTAAGTTTAAGCACTCAAAAACCCAAACAAGAAGGAAATCACCTTTAATTTTGTGGTACTCGGAAAAGTCTTAGTTAAGATAACGAAATATTGTAAATTTATTCCCATTGAAAACATGAGAGAAAAAGCATTTTCAAAATTTGCTTCCTTTAGCCAGTAACAACACACAAGTTTCATATTGAAGAGTTGTAGAAATATTTTATGAAACAATAAAGAAATAAAACGGAAAAATGAAATCAAATTTTGATGTATTTCATTATTTTTTATTTTTGCCAAAGACCACAACCGGGCTGGAGAGCCGCGCTAGGAAACAAATTCAATGAATAAATGAAAAAAGTATGAAAGAGTTTAAACGTTTTTCCTTTTTTAATAGTGTTGTGTATACAAATTTTTTTAGTTTGCTTGTGAATGTTTATCCTTAGTTACCGTCAACATCAACTTCACATCCACGAGTAGATTGCATTTGAAGTAGATACTAGTTTGGGTTTGGTTTTTCTTGCAGCAAAAATCTTTTTTGCATATAGTTGAACAAATTTTGCTACAATAATATTCATTCGGTTTTGCAGAGACTTCTTCGCTCAATTCTTTTTTTTTAATTTTTTATTTTTTTTTAATTTTGAGTTGAAGTGAATGATGACGATGATGATGATTTAAATTTTATGTAACCGTATAGTAACAGTCAGTTACTCGTATTTTAGTTTCAGCAGCTTTAGTAAAGTTATTAACGTTTGTACAGGCGTACAAAATTTGTTTATAGTTGATGTCTTACTGCCAGGTTGCCATGTAATTTCCCGCAATTTAAAGTTCTGAATATTCAAAGAAAATAAGGAAATAATTTTGATTAATTTTACTTTAAGTGGTTGCAAGGAAAACCAAACACATTTATGCATAAACATTTTTATAAACCCCCCCAAAATAGAATTTGATTTAATAACTTAATTTGCAAAATATGTTTTTATTTGCAGAAATATTTGATGAACTTTTTGGAATAAATGGTCTGGGAATTTTAAAGGTATGTTTGCTAAATAAATTTGTTACAAAAAACAAATAAAGAAATAAAACGCAATAATTTTATTTGGGTTTTTCAAGGAGCTTTTACCAGTGAAGGAATGAAAAAATTTTCACGTTTGAGTATTTCAATATATTCTGTTTACATATTTCAAATCTAGACCGAATTTAATTGAAATATATATAAATATTATTTCAATTTTAATATAATGCATATGTCTGAATATATATAAATATACTGAAACGGATATTTGTATGGGAATACATGTGCATTCATATCTGTCCACTTCAGAACATTGTTAGTAGTTGTGAGTTGTGTAAATGATATTTATAATTTATTAAAAAAAATGTGTCTAAACAATATTTATTCAGCCTACAGCTCATACAACATGTTGTGAATTGAGCAATCGTTATTGAAAATTCAACCCGCGCCATCAGATATTTTCAAAATTTTGCAGGAGGGTCAGCAACACTGTTTTTAAAGAAAACTAATATGTACAGATGTGCCTAAGGCTTAAAGTAGATACATAGCTTTCGCCTCCACGCTACGGTGTTCTTAGCCTCATGTTAGGCAAAGCGCTCACAACCACCCCGATGCGGGCTTTGAAAAGAACCTGCGTAACTTAGCAAATCCACACAGGTGACAATTCTTGTACAGAATCATTACCATTATGCGCAACACTTTGCGGGGGTGTTCCAGCTATCTAATCTCTTCCCAATGGGAGCTCTACGGTGCTTCCGCCAAACAAGAAACAACTAGTCAACAAGAAGGTTAGCCATGAAGTAGCCAACAACAAAAGTAACGTTTCCGCCAGACTTCCACCCTGCTTCCCTCTGGTATTTCGGCAGCAGCACCTAGTATCTTATTTGGTGTCCCGAAGTCCAGTACAGCCACTAGCGCTGCTTCGATCATCACGGATTTTACCGCCGATATTCCTAGTGTAATTTTTGGTGTAGTCACAGTCACCACGTGAAGTCCTTACGGAGACTTCACCAATATCCGTGCGCAGATTTATCGCCTATACAGGTAAGGACGAAATCTCTCACAGAGCTTCATTTCAGATAACACAAGCCTGCGGCAAGCATCAAATATTAACCCCAAAGGGATCAGAATGAAGTCCACCGACAGACAGTGCACTGAAAGAAGATGTGACGAGCATCAACTTTTAAACCTGTATGGAGAATCATCTACGGGGCTACATATTCCCGTGGTACCAGTCGTTAGGTAGCCCTGGTAGAGCAGAGCTTTTCCGATGGAAATTCCATTCTACAAAGTATTCAAAGTGCCGCTAGATCTATAACATGGCTAACTTAGATCTTAAGATCTATTTCCTTAAGCACAATTTATCTATTCTATAACCTGCAGCTCTTTCAACAAGATTTTATTACATTGTCTATCAGCCATCTCGAAAACCCATCCTGGAGTTTCTTAAAAGTAGTACAAATTTATTTTAGCACGTGAAAAATCTTGAATCAACAAAAAAAATTAATGGACCACTTAAAATTCTCTACATCAATTTTTCTGTACTTTTTTTTAAGTAAATCTGTGATTACTGTACTTTTAACAACGTTTAGAAGTGATTTAAGTACGGATGGATTAATATCCATAAATAAAAAAGACTTTTCAAATCAATTTCTGAATAAAATATTAATGTAATTGGTAATTTCCACATAAAAATGTTTTTTAGTAATTGTACAACATTTGTACAATTTGCAAGCCCTACAAATGAATGTGAATTGGGAAATTGGAAAACAAGAACAATTATATTCATAGAGTGTATTATTATAATCATAAAAGAAACGACAATACAACGATTTTTTCAGGTTCTGAAGGTGTCGTCATTTTTTCTAAACATTTTAAAGCAGTGCAGATGAAACATAGAAGGGCTTGCTAACTATCTCACAAAAAATACCAAAATTAATTAATAATTAAAAAAAACAGATGCAAATTACGCATGTAAACCACCCATTTTATTGTAGTTTTAGGCTCATTCAAGACCAGTTAGTTTGGTCCTTTTGTTTTTTTTAATGAGTGTTCTTGCAGATATCCCATTTTTATTATAGAAATAAATGCTGGAAGAGTCTGCAATTTCGCATGGAAATATATTTTGAATTAATACACTAGAATAATTAAAAAACAGGATTTTGAATTTATTGCTAGATATGGCACTTTGGGTTTTGTAGACCATGAAAAAAATATATACATAATTATGTTTTCTCCTTGTACAGTTAGAACATTTCACAAAATATTTTGAGTAAAATTTTTTATGGAGCGCACGTTGCAACATCTTTCTCATCTTCTTCTAAAAGTGAATTAAACAATAAGAAAACATGTCTATTAACTCAATATATTCACTCTATTACCATAAAAGATACAATTGTGAAGCATCTCTTATGCAAATTCTTTTGCTATTAGTAAACTTCAGTAGATGCATATTCTTTTCGAAAATTATAAACTAGTTCTAGTTTCATTCAACAAAATTTTTTTTCAAGTAGCTTTTGCTTTTGTTCTATTTTTTTCTTCATTGTCCACATGACTTTATTACAGCGAAACATTTACTTTTCTTAAAACTCACACATATAATTATATATTTATGTAACTATGTTAGTGTAAAAAGCAGTAGTGTTAACGTGTAGGTAATTTGGAAAACAGTGTTGCCAAGACTACATGAACGAATATGCTTAAGAAAATTGGTGGCATTCGTAAGTTGTGCGACTTGTCTGCAAACTATTGCAATATTATTTTTATACAAAAACTGTTGGCAGAAATTTGCTGCTAGGTGTTGCTTTTTGTGTTCTATAATTTGCGAAATTAGTGCAAATAAGAATATTTCCATAATGCCAACACGCAGAGAAAACAATACAATTTTTTTGCTCATATTCTATCCGCTTTACAATCGATTAGACTCCGCTTTTTAATGAACATATTTTAGTCTCTTTAATTGTACACAATAAATGAAAGCGAAATACTGTAAACACGTTATCAGTGATGCCAGCTTAGCCTTTCGAAAGCTAGATTTAGCCTTTTCTCGTGTCTTTTAGTTTCGAAATTTATTTTAAATTTATTTTTATATTAAATTTAGCCTCAAAACGGCTAAATTTTTATTTTCTACTGAACCCATTAAATGATCTTGAAACATTAAAAACTTAATCCATTGTATGAATGTAAGTACACTAAAGACAAAATTACATTGAGTGAAATCCGAAAGCGAAAGCTTTTAAGTTAGAAATGGACAAATGTTGAGTGAACAGTGGCATTCTGGGAAGAGACGGGTAAATTTAATGAAAAACAATATCAGGCAAACTACCGTCATGGCTAGGCTTGCAGGACAATATTCTTTTCATAAAATTGTTCATCACCAACTCGCTTATTTACTGCTGAATGTCCTCGATAACTACACGAATCCTTCTTTGAGGCCTTGAATCGATTTTGGGACATTATAAATAGGCCAAAATAAAAATGACAAAATGTTGAAATTACAAGATCTCGGTGGACAATTGCGATCGCAATCACACGAGAAATCACACTGTTAGGAAACTATTCGTGTAAAAGAGCGATGGTATCCATGCTAGTGTGGCACTTTGCCCCAGCTTGTTGAAAAAAAACGTCGTCCACATGAACATCTTTATTCAAAATACGGTTTAGTGTCGTTTGTGGAATTCTTAATTCCAAAGAACAACGAGAAATAAAAAACCTATATACACCAATATTATCAGTTATTTTTGAGCGAAGTGCAGGAAGAGTACGATTCCTTACATCACTAACTTGTCCCGACAGAGCGAATTTGTCCACCAGTTTCACAATTGGTGGCCAAGAAGTTGGATCACGACGACCCGTAAATGAATTAGCTTTGGGAATTGTAACCGTGAAATTTTCACCATATTTGTAGTTAATTTTAATAATTTCATTGTAGTTACAGGTTGAGTCATGACAACTCTTAAAATGGCGGGCTATAAAATAAATAAAATAAAACGCTAAAGAAAATATACTACTTCAATATTTTTAAATAATGATACAATATTTATTATATCATGCCTAAATACAAATATCCTGCTATATGTTTGTGCCAATTCTGGAATGAAGTTGAAAGAAATACTTGATATACTTATATATTGACTGATATGAATTTAAAAATATGTAGATTTTTATTAGTTTTTTTGTTTGTGTCTTATGCATTTTTCAATAATAATAAATAAAACGTTAAATTATGAATAACATTTTTTAGCCTTTATGAACTTTTGTGTATGGACGATTTAGCTTTACCTGGACTTTTTAAAAGGCCGCTTTAGCCTCTTCTTTATTCAGTTCCTGGCAACACTGCACTTTATGTATTAACTTTCAAATTTTATAAACTTTATATTGAAATGAAAATTTTTGGCTTAAGTTCAAATCTGAGTTTAGCCATATCTTCTTAATTTAAGAAATTATATATAGATAAATTCATTATATTTTTATCAAGAGAGTACTACTTTCTTTGAAACAATTTATTTAAATAGTTGATATTCCTAGTTACTAGTATCCACCGTCAAAAGTGGTAAAATCGAACAAAAGAAAGCTGATGAGATGGTGTAGCGACCTCGAAATCACTACTGATCCGTTCTGCTAGTCTGATGAATAAATTGTTTCAAATAAAATAGTACTCTCTTAATAAAAATAATGAATTTATCCAAATATAATTTCTTAAATTAAGAAGATATGGGTAAACTCAGATTTGAACTTAAGCCAAAAATTTTCATTTCAATATAAACCTTAAACAGTTCAACAATTACGAATAAATATTAATTTTATAAACTTTTAAAGCTCTGTAGAAATATTTTGCGGATATTTTTAATTCAAATATTGACATATATATTTTTACTCTACTGATAACAATAGATAACTAGTAAGTTAATGTTGCGTTTAGCTTTACTTTGTCTAATCCAGTTCATCATCAGCATTTTTTCATGTAGGGGAAGTAATTTTTAAATTATTAAAAAATTTTTACTTTTCTTACCAGTTTTCTTTAGGACATTTAATACATGCGTGGTACAAATTTATTATTTTAGTCTTGACGTACTATGTTCCATTTGTTTGGATACCGCTTTTTTAAATGTCTACAACTATTTGAGTTTGTTGTCATGAATATTCATGAGCATGAAAGGATATCATACTCTACTTTGTAAGACAATTATAAACCATCGTATTTATGTTATGAATACTTATGAATATGCTAGTTAATTAAATCTTTTTCTGTAATAATTTGATGAATATACTGTGAAACTTAGGGTGTGTGCCAATCGGTAGCAAAGTACTATGGGGGGAAAAATTGCATATTTCTGCTGTGCCAAATGATATATTTTTTGACAACATAAAATTTTGACGTCTGTGAAACTAAGCTGATGAAAAAATTGCTGCAATGCAAAACATTTGACTTCAAGCCGACGGCTACCAATAAAGTTTTAAAACAACTTTTTTATACTCATTAAATAAAATTCTCTGCGAAAAATTGTATAGTGTGATGTACAATTACCATCGAAAATTATAATAAACAATGCATTTTTCAGTCTAACTTAATTTAATATCCGTAAAAATTTAATGTATTGAGCGACGGCTCGAATATTAAAAAACGACGGCGGTGGATTACTTTGTTTTGTGATACCATGCTTCTAATTTGCTGCTTGTCAAAAATTTACAAGTTCTATCAAAAATTCTACTAGCCTCCAGAGTTAGTGAAATTGTATTCACCTCAGTAGTGTAAAAAATTTACATAGCAGAGTACTTTGCTACCGATTGGCACACACCCTCAATATGAAAAAACTATAATAAATATTTTAAATTATTTGTTGTCTTCATACATGCATGACGCAGTTAATTTAAACGAATATAAACATGAAACAGTTGAGGTTTAAGTTCGACGTTGCAGTTAATAGTATTGCAAGGAAAGTTATATTAAGCTGGATTAAGATTATTTTGAATATTTTTCTGCCGTAAGTCTGACTTTGTGTAAAAGTGGGGGATTGTATTTCAACATCCTGTGTCTGCCTTTTGAATTTGCCAATAATTTTCGTCTTCATTCTGCGACCTTTAGACATAGTTTAGCACACCACCTTCATTTGAGCTAAAATTAGAGAAAATGCAATTAATCTTATAGATCACGCAAGTTTCTTTCCAAATAAATAATAATTTTAGATTGCGACACATTAAAAAGTGACACTGTAAAATAATTGTTGAGAACATAAAAAAAGCCGTCGACACACAATCTGTTGTGGCAGTCGTTTCATTCATAATTCATGGGATTATTTGTAATAATTGGAAATATTATGTAATATTTAGCATTAAGTTGCTTAATATATGAAACGATAAAATTATATGCTTAAAGTTTATTTTATTTTTTTTAGTTTTTATCAGGAATTTAAAACAAACTCTGAGCTACAGTGTTAAATTTAGCGCCTCCATTAAAAAGAAAAAAACCAGTTATAATAAAGCAAAACTCTTTGCATTCAAAGCAATTTTTCTCATGGAGTACACATAATTGAGTGGCTAAAAAAGGATAAAAAATTATGAAAAAAAAACTCTTTGTCATCTTACCAAACCTTTGCTAATGGACTTTGACCACTTTTTTTACTCCAAAGTCAGTTCAATAAACCTCATCAAAGACGACCATTTTTTTCTGTTACTGATGTGATGATGTGTTGTAAGTTCGTGTAATTTTTTCGCTCGCTATATTGTACATCCTTTTGAACACTTACAATATGTGAAAGTAAACAAAGCACATAACAGCAAAAACACATCTAATTTACATCAATCACAGACAAAGGGTGGACCTTAAACAAAAAAAAAGTGGAAGAAATGCAAACAGAATCGCAAAGTAAGTGGTAGAAGGCCATCACCCTTGACGGGTGAAAAAACCAGCAGTAAGTGAATTGTATAAAAGCTAATAAAAGTAAACAGCGCATAAATTTATACAATGTAATTATGTTATTTTCATTTGCTTTCGCATATTTTGTGCTTTGAGAAAAAATTTAGTTTTAATAACATGCGAGTTGAAAGGGAGTCTCAGTATATGTTGTTAAAAAATTCGGGGTTCTTTTTCAAATTGAAGATACCCTTTTTGCAGGGGACAAACAATCTATCAATTTATTAGCTTTTATTAATTACAAAAAATTACTGTTTATATTTATGTACACTTCTATTTAAAAGTTTTCTTTAAAACTTTTATTTCCTTCTATCATTGTCCTTGTGAATGATTGCTGCTGTAGGAGTCAAATTTATTAACTGACAACCTCAAAATCAATTCCGCTCTAGACATTTCAAAACACTGTTAATGTTATTACCTCGTATTTGCAAACATTATTCCTGAAAGTGTGTTTTGGGTACTGCATTAAGGTTATGAAACGTTAACAAAACTACCATTATAAGCCTTCATGCGGACAACAAGCAAAACTAAAACAATCGTTCGTATAGAATTTAATATACCCACTACAATAATATGCATTTATATGTGAAAAGAATTAACAAAATTTTACCTTCATCGTACAAGCAGTATTTTAATTTTTGAAAAACTTAATTGGATTTCAACTTCGAGTGTGTAGTTTTGTGAAAGGAGTTCAAGTTTTTAAAAACCATATATGAACAATACAAAGAATGCGGTACGTAATTTAAATATTTCTGTTTTTTTTTGCTGTCTATAGTCGCCAAACTCTGTTTCACATCCGCAGCGTTTAATAAAGCTGCTTGCTGTAACTTCAAAATCAACATCAGCATGTTCAACATTAGGATTTTTTGCCGATGATCTTAGTCATGAAACTTCTTATTCCGGGAAGGTCTATGATAAACTTCATAAGTTTACTTTTCTGCGATCTGCTGCGTTCTAAAAGAAGCTTTTGGAAAAAAGTAATGGATTGACTGAAGTAGCAAAAGGACTGGGAGAAGGACAAAAGCTGTGGTGCTATAGTTTTTTGTTATTATTAGGTAATGACTTCCATTAAAAAGAACATACTGTTCAACATAAAATATATACTTACCGTGTGCATTACTTTGTAGTAGTTCTTCAATTATTTACTATTAAATAAGTAACTCATTTATTATCTGTGTGGTGGTGCAGTAGTAGTAGCTTGTGCTTATCATACATTAAATATATGATTCAAAACTTTTCAAAACAAATTAGTTTTTTAAATGTATATTTATTTGTAAAGAAAAAGTTTTATATTTATTGTGTTTATTGCATTTAATGACTACTAAATATTGAAATTTTTAAGTCACTATTTGTAAGTGAAGGTGGTTAGCAAACACTGGCCTCCAGTGACATGAACTAAAATGCCAAAGTAGACATAATGAGAAATATGCAATTCAAATTATTTTTATTATTTAAGCTCCTTACTTTGCGATGAAAGTTTTTGACGGAAAGTTACAAACGGCCTAAGAAACTGTGTTTACGCCTCAAGTTTTAGTTGGATTTTATAAAAATGAGGGTAACGACAATAATCTCGAATGCACAACTGAATAAAATTAGCATCTTTAGTGGTTTAGCCGCTCATTTCTGAAAGTTATTAAGTAAGCAAATGACAAAAGAACCACCAACCAATCTATCCACCTGCTGAAAGGAAATCCGGCAAATAGTTGGCAAATGCTACATTTGTTTATGAAAACACACACGTAAACCGATAAGCTTGCATACATAAAAGTACTGCTTATGAATTGGCTTGAAAGGTCTAAAAAATAATTACAATTGCAAATAATAATATTCACCCCTGAAAAGCAACTGACACAAAAATATATAACGAATTATGATAAAGAAATATCCTTTGAAGAACAAAAAAGGTCAGACAGTTGAAAATTTGTTTAGGTGGAGAGGGGAAGATGGGTGTCTTTTAATACTTGTAATATGAAATTATTAATAACAAAAAGTGGTTATTGTAGCAGTCATGCATAGAAAAAAATACAGTCTAGAGAATTTCAATTCATATGTTTTCAAAAACAAAGTAACAAACAAATAAAGTAAAACAAAACGAAACAAAAGAATTATTCTAACTATGCATACAAGAGATGATCATAAACTGTCTAACGTTAGAAAGCTTTTTAATATGACTGTAATCAACGAAATCTTGAATTCATTTGGATTTCAATGAATTAAAAAATTTAAAAGCAAAATAAAAATATCTTCTGTGTCTGAAATGTTTAAAGACACAGAAAAAAGTAATTTATTTTTAGAGTCTAAAAATTTATGAAAGCAAGGAATAGTATTAGACAGAACTTTGTTTGAATAACATTAGGATTATACATGCTGATCGAAAGACATCACTTTACATGAAAAAGTTGTACACCTCTTTATACAAAAAAAATTTACATCTTTAAATACATATGTGTCTTAAAATATTTTTTAAAAAATAATTATGAACATAATTTTTAATATCGTTCATGAAAAAAGCTCTTAATCGAACTATGAAAGTTAAATTTTTTGTCGAAAATTATCCTTTTTTCCGGAGTTTTTATTTAAAATTTAAGTTACCTTAAACACCGAAACTTCGCTTGTTTATTGAATTTTTTTGTTGAGAAATTTTAATTGTTGTAAAATTGTTACTTTTTTCTTGTAGCTTTTTTAACTTTCTAGAAAGTTCTGATGTTTGATTATATTTTGAATTTTTTTGAAAATTTATGTTCGAAATTCGATTTTTCTGTGTCAATTTTCTCTTTTAAAAGTTCGGTTTTGTGCTAAACATTTTATTTGTTTGTTGAATTTGATATTTTTTTTGAAATTTTATATGAATGCTAAGTTAGTGTAAAAAATTTAGTTATCGTTCTTCATATTGTGTGAAAAGTTTATAGGAATATCTTGTACTATAGAATTAACGGCTTAAAAGAGAATATTGTGTTATTTTTTCGTTGAAATCTGAACAAATTCAGATATCTATGGATATCGAATGCCGTCTTTCGCAACTAGTTGTTTCGAGTTATGGCTTCATTGCAGCAAATGAACGATTGTTAATATTCCCATTCCTTGGGAAATGCTACAAAAAAAGATTTTAGGCTTTGTAGATAAAAAATCCTTTAAAATGTCCTTCAACAGAAACAACATTTTTAATCTGCTTAAAATTTCTAATTGATTTACCCCAAAAAAATAATATTTTAGAAAATAATTCTAACGAGAAGAGAACTCTGTCTCTGTAACAAATGACCCTTATCAAATCAACAAATCACTGTCGAATTTCTGTTTTGTTTTTCCTCATTGTTGATTGCTTTGTTGTTGTTGTTATTGTTTGTTGTGTTTGTCTGTTATATGACCAACTCATATTGGCAATTAAATAATGTCCGGTGTGCAAGAGTACGAATATGCATGTATGAACAAATGTGTGAGTGTAAACAAATCATACGCACAAACTCACTCACATCTACTCTCATGTTCTTGCTTATGATGGTTTGTTTTCAACACATTTTCTTTGTGATGTGTTTTAAATGAAAGAGGAATAAAAATATGAAATGCTAAAAACACCGGTATTTGCAAATCAGTCAAAAATTTGATTTATGCACATAATTCATTTGCATAAATTCAAACAACATCGATAAAATAGTATGAAGGAGAGGAGTTCAACCCTTAAGCGTAATAACAAACATTGCGTGGGTCCAGTTACAGGCTGTGCATTTTTTTGCATAGATTTGTATGTGTTAAAGCGAAATGTGTTTTCATTACAAAAATATAGACAGATAAACTTCACTAAAAGGAAGTTGCTTACAATAACAGAAAACGAAGTAGATGAACTAAAAAGGGTGTTTTTATGATTTCAATAACAATTAGTATTTTTTTCGTTTTTTTTTTCGATTTGCTATTTTTTTAGATGCGTGAGTTTCTGTACGTACTCTTACGTATATGTATGTATGTGTATGTTAATTTTTACATTAAAAAAATTAAAATTGATTAAGTTAATTCAGCTAACTTCGTTTTATGCAACACTTAGACTTAATAAGATTTTTCAAATTGTACATTTTTTATTAGAGATTCATAATTTTCAGCTCCAATAATGAATGCAAGATTTTAAACGGTTTTATTTCGAACATTTGGAACAGCTATTGACATATGGTCAAGCCCCAGAAATATCCCACTAAGCACCATGCAAAAGTTGAAGTTACCTCGTTTGAAACAACAAAAAATTTGTGTATTTTAAAGTGAAAACGCGTACGAATGTAGCAGGATTCGAACAATTGCTGTATTTAGTTAGTTATTTATATAATTGCCATTCAAAACTTCTTTGTCTTTAATTACAAAACGCCTGCTTCCTAAAAATTGTAGGTATGAGCTGAATACTTTTCACTTAGTATTAAATTTCACCTGCGACATATTTTCACCCATTGCCGAACAGGATTATACCTTTCATGTAGCAATCATATAACATCAAGGACCTTACGCACATGGGTTTCTTTGCACACCTCTGACAACAGGATGAAATCAATATTGGTCGATAGTACAGAGCAGAGTTAACCAGAACTGAAAACACAACAAAGAAATTACCTTAGATAAAAATTTTTTTTGATTTTCTCTATAAGCTTTTTACAAATGAAAGCTTTTTGAAATCGGTAGAGTATCTCGATTAATAAATTCATTAATTTTATTACATTTCCTTGTTTATCGCTTTAAAAAATCTTCGCATAAATAAATTTATTTTAACAACTTACTGTAAATATCATTTATGAGTATAAAACAAGCTCTTTTGATATATTTTGTCGCAATATTTTTACTTTTGTATTTAAATGAGTTCTTTTATAGTCACACATAAGGACATGTCATTAATTATACAAAATATCAATTAAGTCTGTTGAATCTACTTAAATTAATACCAAAACTTGCTTCTTATGTGCATCAATAAAAAATAAATAGCATGTACTTTACGAATACAAGAGCATTTCCATTCTTTTTAATTTTATTTTTCATCGTTTTCCAGTTTTTTGTTTGTGAGTTTTACTTAGTGCACAAATATTTTCAGTTTTCCTGTCAGTAGTTAATTGATTTCTTTAATGACTTCACATGTTGCACAAATGACTGTCGTTCAAAGTGTTTCATAGTCACCGACAACGATATCGTCAACATCACCATGACTGCCGGTTGCTTAACACAAGTCGTCAACATTGTGGGCTTTCAGCTTACAGTGACACATAATATGTAACAACTATATTAATCGATACTGAAACTTGACTCATTTATGTTTAAATGCTATTGGATGGTGGAGTATGAGTTGAGACATCCGCCATCTACCATTTGCCATCTACCATCCGCCAGCTGCCTTACACTTTTATTAACTTTTTTGCGTGTGTTTGTTATAAAAACTTTCGAATACATATGAGTGTAGTACATAAGTAAAGGCTTTAAAAGAAGGCAATAATGTACTTAACTACCATTCTGCCTTATTACGGTTATCTAATTTTCGTCTTCGACTGCGATAGTTTGTACTAGATAAAAGAAGAATTTTGTGTGCTGTTTTAATCCAGTACAACTTGTCAAAGTATAAAGCTAATATTCGACAATCGCAATAAGACCCCTTTATGTTTGACTAATGTTAATAATTGTTCAAGTTTAAAAATGTTCGCATAAAAACTCGTATTTCTAAAAAATGTATCAAATTATTGAAGATATATTTATTTATTTATGAAAAATATGCTCTATAAATAAAATTATAAAATATATAAAATGGCGCGGGTAACTGAAGATATATTTATCCAATTAACTTTCTACTAATAAAAGGCAGCATACAGACACTACTTTTTGACTCACAATAAATAACATATTGCAAATTTCTTAATTTATATTTACTTTATTCAAGACTAAGAATTGTTCATAAGCGCTCAAATATCAAACACTGATATTTTTCATAAAGGTTTGAATTGCATTTTCTTTCATCACTCAAGAATGTGTAAAGCTAAATGTTTGCAGTCGCTCAAATATGTATGAAGAGAATTGTAGCAAATTCTAAAACGTACCTACACATACATGAATGAAGAATAAGAAAACATTTCAATAGACTACTTTTAGCAGCAAGACTAATCTGGAAGTACCCCCTTCAAATTAAAGAAATTTCCAAATCACTTAATAAATAGCGGAGTTCTAAATAAAAAATTAGACATTGGAAGTTTTTACAAAACCATATAAGTTATTTTTGCAATAATACATTTAAGTTACAGATATCGGTTCAAATATCTAAAGGACTCATAACCAAAGTTTTAGTGTCATATCATTATATTTTGAAAATATTTTAAAATTGTTTTTAAAGTTATGACGACATTACCACGGCACACCTTGTGAATCTCCAAACGGCAAGGCGAATTTATAGATCGAAAGCGCAGCTGATTTTTTGCGTTTTATAATTATTTATTGGAAAAATGTGCTTTTTGGTTTTAAATTAATCTTGAACAGTTTATTTTGACATCGCAGAATGAAATTTGCCAATTAAAATTTTCTGGCGATTACCTGTTTGCATTTGCCTCTCCAAAGTGTATAATTTTTAGCCCGCTATTGTTTTAATTACCAATTTAAATTATAGATAGTTGATTTTAAAATATCTTTAAGAATCCATACTTGTACAAACTGCAAAATTTTCAAATACGTAGTTAGTATTGTACGTGAAATATTGCACAATGTGGCGTTAAATTGTTGTTTAAGTTTTAATGACAGATCGGTTTTCATTATGTGGTGCTCTGGTGTTTGTGTCGCGGAAAAAACCATTTGTCAATATAATGGGCGTAACGCAGATACTTACCAAATATCCATATGTATGTTTTACTAGCTATTGAAGTATCGAAAAAGAAACACACTTAACTTCAATGAAAATAATTAAAAAAGAATTGCGTTTTTTTTTTCAAATTTTATAAAAGGAAATATGCATGAACTGCGGAGTGTTAAAAAATGTAAGTAAGAAAAATATCCACTCACCCGGTATAAAAAACGTTAATTGTTATAAACATATGCTATTGAACAAATTAATTTATTATGGCTACATCCGAAAGTTTTTTGATGAAACTACGTACTGTGTTAAGATTTCGTTGAAGGATTCAGAATACTTTTTGCTTAGAGTAAATATTTTCATATTATTACTCGATCTCTTTTTAGCTTTCAGTTAGTTGCAAGTGAAAGCTTTTAAGTGAAATTATTTTAATTTTTGGTACTAAAATATGTCTTAACTTTTTAACCGAACTTAGAAAAGATAAAGATTATCAATTCTTTTGATTATTCTTCTAATATATGATCTTCCTTAGAAGTCCACTGTTTCAATATTTTGTATTTATTTGAGGAGTTAGACTTCTAGATTGATTCCGCTTTAAAGTGGGCAGCGATTTACCGATTCCTATGAAACTTTGCACACAAATTTATATACCGTTGCATGACTGTACTCTAATTAAAAAGTGGGAAATGTCACGCTCATGCAAAATAAATTTTTTTTAACATAAACTTCTACTAAACCGATTTAGTAATCGTGATAATACAACCTTGTGGTTACAAAAGGGGCCATGTCCGGCTCAAAACGAAGTAAATATTATTTTTGAACAACTATGATTAGAAAATGGTGCAGTGCCGCATTAATGCAGAGGAAATATTTCAAATTATTTTCTAAATAACCATTTCTATTATATCGAACCTGAGCGTCGAGGACACTTTAACTGAAAAACAGTAAAAATATAACGGAATTTCGTGTTGATAATAGATTTAACTTATAGCTTTTCATTGGCCCCACAATTGGCGCTATGTTCAATTTTAGGAAATTTTCAGTTTTAAAAATAAATGTAAAAGCCAAGATATTTGCACGGAACAAAACTGAAAATGGTTTTCTGGACCTGCAATGCAAACGCCGATTTCAGCGAGACCTTACTCGTATATTTCTTAAAATATATAATTAACAAAAATACTTTTAAATGAAAATAGTATCAGGCATATCAAAATTTTTTCTGCCAGAGTGGGCCGCAAACTTTGGTTCATTTTACGCTTTAATGTAGTTTTCTATTTTGCGTGCTTTTCGTGGCTTCCTCTCTTACGCATGCGCTCATAACGTCTTTTATCTTTAATATCATTATTATTTCCTCCAACCAATGCTTTCCATTTTTGGTAAGCATTTCGCATTGTGTCATTATTTCATAATCTTATTTGATCTTCGTTAAACTTTTCCTTGAATCGTTTACGATTTTATTTAGTTTTTTCGCCGTCGTTTTTGCTCATCTTAATTACTGTGCATATACATAAATAAATCGATAAATAATTTTAAAATTTTTCAAGAATTTCAAAAAACAAAACTTTTTGAAATTCTTTGAAATAACATATCGAGATTTCTCTCGAAAACTAAATTTAAATTTCACATCTACGAAGTCACACGTGACCAACTTTATATAGCTTAGGGATTGCATGATCAAGTTACGCCTTTCAAATTTTAGTACACTCACAAATTTATACTTATGCACTTTTAAAATTGGATGTCAACTTGCTTTTCAAATTCTCTTTCCAGTCGAGGATTTCACTTTATAATCAAGAAAACAGCTGAGTACAATTCTTGTGACGAATTGTGTGCGATTCTCCTGCAATTCAAAACTACTAAATAAATTCAAATAATTAAATATCTTTGTGAATAAAAGTAATGATGTTCCGCTATTTTTAGAGAATTCATTCGTAGTTTTTTTCTTAACGATGACATCTTGAAAATAAAATTGCTCTAAAATTATTTGCAGTACACTTCACAGCTATCAATTTAAATGGATTCAGATAAGCAGTATTTGTGAAAAAATTTAAAGAAAAACTTGATCGTGTGGCTGCAGGGTAAGGAAATAGATTGAAAATTTTTTTATTTTGCAACAACTTGTTTTATTTTAATTGCATGAAAAAATCTGTGCTTGGACGTAATATTTGATTAGCTTTCTGCTGATACTGAAGTTTTTTTTTTAAATAATCCTTGGCACATCGAAATATGCGATTGTTTAAAGCAAAGACTTGCAGTTATTTGAATTCACGTTTATTTCGTTGACTCTTTGTATTCTCAGAAGATACCGAAAGTCTCTTATTAAGAAGAAGTTTTATCAAAATAAAACATGCAAGAGAAACGTCCAAAAGAGAAAAGTTGTACCTTGTGATAATTTGGATTGGAATATTTCGAAATGGATTACGAATAAATGTAAAACTAGTTTAAATTAGACAAATGTTATTGTTTCCATATGAAAATATAATAAAAATATCTTTTTCAAGAACTTTTATTTTATTGGTTGGTGGAAATGTCCACATGCTTATATTTTATTGAAAAAAAATATTTTTGCAATATTCTGACCATATCAAGCTTTAGAAAATTTTAGCTTGCTTTTGGAGTGGAATGCAATCGCGTGATGTATTTTAAAGAATTTCAATAAGTATCATAAGACCAATATAAGATTTACAAAATATTTGTTTATACTTAAATTTATGTACAAAATTTATAATCATCGCAGTTATTAACGCCCACAATCTTTTGTAATTATTATTAATTATTAGGATGGGTGTGTAAATGCAGTAAATTTGCTGCCTAGAAACTATTGCAAAAATAAATAAAACATTGCAGCACTTCTAAAATATGCCGCCGCACTGCCAGTTGTTTGCATTTTGAATATTTGATGCAAAACTGTGCTGCCGAGCTGCCAATTCAATAACTTTTATCTCTTAACAATTTAACTTTTAAATATCAAAAACAGATCCTGCATCTGTATTACATATGACACTAATAAATGTAAAACATTTATTTTATGTAGTAAAGGATTTATGTATTTTATTACACGAACATAAGGTCGACTATATATTTGATATAAGTGACAATTTGTTTTTAATTTATATTCACATTTCTACACACCCACTTGCATGCGATACTTTACAATTTATCTTAACTTTACAATGTACATGTATTTACTGCCGTAACAACAACACCTACAGTCATTTATCTTTATGAATATGAGTACATACTACAGATACGATGTTATTAATAACTCTCCTATTTTATAGAAATCGTTATGCCTTCAACATTGCAGATGATTTGCGGATTAAAGCAATTGCAACAACAGGTGCAACACCTATATATGATAAATCAACAACCACAAGGCAACATACATATGTATGCAGTATCTAGATATCTGGTAAACAAAGATCCATAAAATGGATTGAATGAGCTGTTGAGTAATTTAAGCCCATACAAATTTTGTATCATTTAATGCATGGATCAATAATGACGATCAAAAAAGTCATATTTATGAAAATGACTAGGTAAAGAAGAAAAACAATAATTCATACTTTTTCAAAAAGCGATGAAGTTTACATTTAAATTTATAATTCAAGTTAATGTATATTAGACTAAAGTTGGCAGCATTTTATTAACTTTATTTTTAAAAGTTTTTTTTAGAAAACTTTACTTTAAAGGAAACTGTTAAGAAAATTTTAATAAAGAGTTTCCAATTGGTGTTTAAGAGGACACTTTCTAGTTTTTGGTAACAACAGCCAATTCAGGGTTACAACTCGCTAATAAGACGGATACAATAATTTGATTTCTCCTTTCAACATTTGAATATTTTATACTATAACTTATATGATGGTTATTTTTAAAATTGTTAATATTTGGACACCGAAAATATTTTGCCTAATACAATTTCCAAGTTCCAATAAGACGCTCCATTTTCAATAGTCCGCCATTTTAACAGTTGCCATGAGTCAACTTTTAAATACTTGACAAATATGTATTTGTTTCTTTAAACTCCTTTAAGGAGCATAGGGACAAGCGACAAGTATAAGAACGCCATTAGTGAAAATACAACGATATTCGCTTCAACACAAATATGCTGAAAATATCTTTGTCACAGTTTGCAAAACTAAACCACTTTAGGGTCGTTGTAAAGCACTTTCTCGGTCAGCAGTTGTGAAACTGAAAGAATAATTTTATTTGTTGGAATAAGTTAGTAAAGTAAAGAATCGAACTTTTGCGCACCACTCAAGAACAACAGAGAGTGTTGTTATTGTAGCCCATACATAGTTTTGAGGAAAATCCAGTTTCGTAGAGTTCTCGTTGATCTTTTTTATTCGGCATTCTAAAAACTATATTACACCGCATTTTTCATAAATACTATAAGCACAAAACATCATACCTAACGTCCAGCAACAACGTGGTGTCTTTGCTGTTTGCAATTGTCCACAGACATCTTGTTTTTTAACACCTTTAAACTCTTTTTTTTTGGTTTATGTGAAAGATGAAGTCTATGTTAATGGCCCACAATCGATTTAAGACGTCTAAGATAGAATTTGTGATGTTATTAGAAGCAAATTTGCAAATTGGTGATTAAAAAATTTCATGAAAACTGGGATTGATTTTCATCATTAATGGCATACAATCCTCTTTACATTTAAATAAACATCTGATGATCTCGCTTCAAAATACTCGTTAATTTTACATATGAAAATTAAACCTCTTTTTGGAAGATCCTATATTATCTTAACAATAATTGAAGTTAAATAACGACGTTCTCATAACACAAAAACTGTGTTTTTAAACGGCTAATGCAATAGTTTTTCTATTTAATTTTCTCTTAGTCAGATGTCCGTGATCCTCCTTCAGAATTTAGTTACTAAAAATGACTAATTGCAATATAAGTTATATATAATTAAGCAATAATAGAAATAAGTTTGAAAAATTTTGTTCAAACTGATGTATAAAGATGGAAAGAATTGCTTAGCTTGTATTTTTTTAATTGCAGACAAAAGTCTATTGAATGCAAATTTGAAAGTTATTGATATCAATTTCATTCTTAAGCCACAAATAAAAAATAATAATAAGCATTGAAGTTTTCAAATCGTATTAGAGTTTCTTTACATTATTATCAGCTGCAAATAAAACTATTATAATTAATAAATCTTTCGTAATTGTATTACTAAATTAAAACTAATAATAAATGAAACAGTTTTTTGGATTATTTTATTGTTAGAACTAATTTATAAGATTTTGTTTGCTGAAATTCTTTGAAAAAAGATTTCGAGACATGTCCCGACTAACAAATTTAATAATTCACTATTTTGTAAAAATTATAAGAAAAATAGTACAATAAGTAATATGTTCATAAAAAAATAAGCTCCCATCTAGACTGGCAATAAATATGTTGGCAATAAAGCAATAAAGCCCGCAGAATAACGAAAGAATATTGCTTAGCGATTTGCTTATTGCTTTGCTATGGGAAATCGTATATATTTTAATACACAATTTGCAAAATTTCAAAGAGAAAGGTTCGCTAACAAAGTAGAAGAAACTGAAAGACTTTTTCTCATCTTGTAATAAGAAATTTTGCATTTGTAAGTATATTATAAAAGATTTTCTTTTCAACTTACACTTTTAATATCGTTCGATAATTTATTTAATTCTTTTGCAACAAATTTATTATGCCGCGTCTTTTCTTTTTTTTAAATTTTCTTTAGAAATGTCAAACGTTTAATGACGGTCTATGACGTTTTATGTTCGTCTTAGTAGTCAACGAAAAACTGTTGATAATTATTGCCACAATTATTGCCAGGTACAAAAAAGATGCGTCTTCACTGGAGATAAAATAATTTCGATATTTGTTAATGAATTTATTGCCAGTATAGACGGAAGTACGATAACGGTGATCATGTTGCTTTTTTTCCTGAAGACCTAAAATATTATATTATTATAAAGCTAAACATTGGTGATATTTTGCAAGCAAGTTTTTGCTTTGCGTTTACAATAAAATTTCTCTACTATAGAAATATACTTCTGTTATCCGACTATTTGATTAAATATTTTATTTCATTTGTTTTTATATATATCACTCTTCTCTGCAGTCATCATGATAAAATCACACCTTTTATGTATTTTTATTTGGGAAATAGTTCTTTTTATAATTCTCCTACTATTGAATATTAAGTTTGTGCCAAACTCCTTTTATTGTTGCACTGCAACGCACACTGCGTTTATGGCTCGCTTAGTAAAGGTACTCACTCGTATTAAGGCATAAATGGACACAGTGTGTTGGCTAAATAACATACGAGCAGATGAAAGTTGTTTGATCGCGTTATTGACACCCATCGCTAACAATAAAACTAATTTGCTCAGTCGCTTCAATGAAATTGAGTGCAAAACCGTTTGTTGTTTTTGCTTTGCACTGTTTGTTAAATGTGGTTGTAGCTCCACATAAATGCTGCAGAAGGACGGTTTTAGCGGGCGTTTGTAACAGCTTATCCTGGTTTAATGATGTGTGTTGTTTTTATAATTGTTTTTCTATGTAGGAGAAAAATCCCTACTAAGGAAATACTTATGTTCGTATTGTAGTTTCAGCTGCTGCCACTGCAGTTTACTTTTTTGTCTGTCTGTCTGTCTGTCCACTTGTATATTGCGTTCTTTTGTTAATGTCATTTTGTAATATTGTGTCTGTTTGAAATATTTTTTTATGTCTTTTTGTCCTCGATGTTGTTGTTTTATTTTAACTTTGTCATCTGTGAGTTGTTGTATATTTTATTGCATACTCGTTGTAATTTTATGTACTCGTACTATGTGCATGTGTGCATGTGTATAAAATGGACAATTGTTAACATCTGTTGAGAGTGGTGGGGTGTCCGGCGTTACAGTGGTAGTAGGTGTGTTAGTAGATAAATATTTGTTGATTTTCGTAGATAAGCATTTGTCTATGTGAAAATTTCTTTGTAACTGTGTTTGTTTTCGTATTTTTAACGTGGGCGTTAATTGTTTATATCACGTTTTTTTTATTTTAATTTTTGCGTTTGTTACTACCATCGTCATTGCTTTTGTTGTCGGTAGTTGTAGTGCTTGTATGTTTGCATGTGGTGTGGTATTTGGTGTCGCCAGCCTTTAGTCTTTATTGTCGTTTATGGTGTGAAATGACAACAAACGTTTTAATTAATTTCTTTGAGTTGATTAAAGATGTTAAAGTTAAACATGCCGTATTCAATATTGCAGTGAAAAAGTACATACATTTTTATTTTAATGTTAACATATTGTGTTGGTCTTAATTTTTAGTGAAATTGCTATCAAGTGGTAGTGTTTTAAAGAAATTAATATTAAAGGAATTGGAAGAGAAATTGAACAGTCGGCAAGAAGTTGTTTTTGGGCAAAATTTTGTGATATTTGAATATAATAATGTTTCGTCCGAGTTATTAAAAGAAGCCCTTAAATTTAATTATGTTTGAAATTAGCAAAATTTTTAGTTTTTTTACGTTTGGTTATTATAGACTATACGATCAACTTGATGGATTTGTAGGAGCAGGTAAAAAAATATAAATAATTTTATTCGTTGAGCTTGAGATCTTTATGTACAACATTTTTCATTGACAACTTTATTTAACTCTGATATTTCACTACCACCACAAAAGTTGGCTTCTTCAGGGAGCAAATAACAAATTGATAAATCAATATTATCTATTGATAAAATAAGACGGTTGATCACAAACTAAAAAAATAATTTTTGTCATACAATAAAAAGATCTTAAATCTCAAAAATAGGGAAATATTTAATAATATCTTTATTGCTTTTTGAATATTCCCCTTGATAAGCAATACACTTTTGCACACGTTCAAACCATTTGTCGTAGCAGTTTTTCCATTACTCTTAAGAAACCTCCAAAACATGATTTTTGAATGCTTCAACTGCTTTTTCGGTGCTCGTGAATCGTTGACCACGCAGTTTACCTTTGATGTTCGGGAGCAAGGAGTCATTGCGTGCCAAGTCGGGACTGTACGGAGGTTCAGCCATCAACTCGATGTTTTGAATGCTCAAAAACTCACTTGTTTGACGAGATGTGTGAGAGCTCGCATTGTCATGATGAAGAATGATTCGTCTGTGGAAATTTATTTTTCGAATTGCTCCAAAGACTTGCGGCAAACAAATGATCATGTACCACTTAGAATTGACTGTCCTACGTTGCTCAAGCAGAACAGTGGCCACATGACCAATTCGGCCGCAGAATAAGGCGCTGTGCTTCTTCCACGAACAACTTTTGTTGGAGTTATCTTGTTTTGGAATACCCATACGTTCGCTTGCTGTTTTGTTTCTGGCTAATAAGCATATATCCATGATTCATCTCCTGTCGAGATTGTATACAAGTCTTTTGAAGCACCACCAGGCGGTTAATTAAAAACCAAAAAAGTTATTTTTATCATACAATAAAAAGAACACAAATCTCAAAAAAAAGATCTTCTATTTAAATTATTATAAGTACTTTACAACATGATAATTATAAAAAATAATACTAATAATAAAATAATAATAAATAATAATAATAAAAAAACAAACAACGAACAAATTTCATTAGTCAAATTAAAAATTTTGAAAATAAATTCATTTAAAAAAAATTTGGAATTACACCCAGAAAGGTCAAATATTTAATACAAACAAAATTAAAAATATTTAAATAAAAAGTCATCAATATTTCCCTACGTATATTTCTCATATTTTAAAACAGACAAGGGAATGTAAAGTTGCATATTTTTTGTATCGGAAATTTCATAAACAGAAATTTTTTACCAAGCTAAAGATACTTTTATTTTCAAACTTTTGAGAGATTTTTCATTTCCTTGTCTGCAATTTTAATTTTGCAACAGCAAACTTAAAATATTGACATTTAATATGACAAGTCAAGAAAAAGCGTTTAACAATGTGTGACTATGTTGAAGATAATATGCAAAACTCCAGATATGCAGTAAAAAAGAAAATCCAACTGCATTGTGTAAGGAAGTATTTTATTACATTTTAATAAAATTGCTCGTTTGCAATTCTATTAAACTTTTCAATCACTATGTGGGCTAATTTGTGGTAATAATGATATTGTGTTATTGCATAGCCGTACAGAAAAAAACATATCACTACATTAACTATACTTTGTCTCTTAACGTTTCGAATAATTTTTTACTTTTCTATCACTTTAAGGTTGATAAGATTTTAAGGAAGCACCATTTTCACAACTTATTGCATTCAGTTTTTTTATTACTTCCCAGAAATCTTTTGAAATATTTTGCACTCACACTCCCTCTATTGCATGTGTTCATGAATATTTATACTATTATTTGCCAACAAAACGAAATTCATAAGCGACGAAGAATTGTCAAACAGAAATTATTTGTACATATTAGTTTGTACGTATTACGATGACCCCGTTTGCATATGCACAAATGCTACTGATGATTAAAACTGGAACCTGGTTTGATTTCAGCAACCATTAAAAATCTTGTATTCAGTAAAAATGTGTCGAACTAGTTCCCTTCGCTCGTTGTATGACCCTATCTAATATTTTGTTCCAGCCGAGTTTTACTTTCTTTTTCCTCGATATGAAACAAAATTAAGTTCATGGTTTTCAGTTTACACATACATATACTCTGATAAGTTTATATGATGTTTTGTAAGAGGTTACAAAAATGCCGTTACGACGTATACGTTATATACGATTTTTTTTAATTATATGTAACGTATACGCTTACATATTACGCATATTAAAAAAATTGCTTCTTTTGGCACAAGAAACTGCTTTTAATTTTATTTTTTAATTTTTATTATATTTTTACAGAGTCATATCCTGCAACGTAGACCGAGAAACGATGACAGTAACTACAACTTCCAAATTCATTTTATCGAATTAGTGCTTTTTCCTTTTTTTTTTGTTACTCAAATCACAAGGTTTTTTTTTAAATATTAAATTTTATAAAAATATGACGCTGTGAGCTTGTGAAATTAAGAGTCTTAAAGTAAAAGCCCAAGAAAATATGTTCGTTAGAGTAATTTTTAGAAAAAATTATTATTGTTTTCAGACAGGATTTTTATTTACTTAAAAAAATTAAATAAAGTCAACAAAATCGATAAATATTTGTAAAAATTTCTATAGATTTAAATGTTTCTTGAAAGAGGAGGATCAAAAGAAGGTGGCTTTAATACCATTATTTTCATGAACCATCTTTTTTGTGATGAAGAATCCTGTACAATCAATTGTGGTCCCTGTACTCCATTGAAATGTATAAGAAATTGCATTGTTAATTATCCTTAATAATTTCATTATGATATTAATTTTTCTTTGCAAACTAAGCAATTTTTTATAATATGTGTTATAGATACTGATTTTGAACTTTATTATAAAAATATTTTAAAAATCTTTTTTATTTTAATTTTTTCTCATTTTAGAGTTTACTTTCCTTCTGCTTGAAAACATCAGAATTCTTTTAAGCAGCTCACAGTACAAAGATAAATTCCTTATATGTAATATATAAATGACTATGTTCGCAAGACCATTCAATGACAGTAACGATTTTCTTTAAAACATAGAAAAGGTGAAAACAGCTTTTTTAAAATATTTATTATTAAAGGGCTATTGCCCTTTATTAAAAAATTGGATTTTACACTATACGCATTGTATATGTTTAGGAAAAAATTTAAAAAAGTAATATGTTTTAGAGACTCTGTATCCATATCCGTAAATGCACACTGGATATCTAAATGGTTATGAGCGTAAACTGATGTATACGTTACCATTAGTACAAAACTACCCAGTAGACTACATGTTTAACACCTGTTTAACAACGGGTATAGAAAATAGCAAGTCACAGAAGACACACTGACCACATACAAAGTTCAATGAAGTTCGAATGGAAATGGCTGCGAAGTTTCACAAGAACAAATGAAAAAAACAAATGTTGCTTAGCTTGTCGTCAAGGAATCTGTAGTTAGACGAATTGACCAACAGTTTAAGGTGCCCATAGACGGCATATTTTTTACATCTGACTTGTCAAATTTAACACTGTAAAATACGTACATGTCATGTGTTACTATTAAAATATTGGCGTATATTCAGAAATTACCACTAAATGATAACTTTTTAAGTTATTCACGGTTGGTTACTTTCAGCACGAAAAGTTTGCATTTAGTATTTGATGAAGCTTTAACTAAATGATAACTAACTAATGCATTCAAACAGCTGATTGATTTCTATGGCATCCAAAAAGTATCCGCACAAAAAAATACGCAAGAGATTTGTTTTTGGCCAACAAAGTTCTATTGAATAACTTTACTTTTACAGTCCCTTATTTTAATGGAGGCAATCTCAATTAATAAATTTAAAAAATATTTATATACAAACTATGAACAAAAAATGACTCTTTTTGGATTTGTGTGAATGCTTTAAATAATTAAACATGTTTTTTAATAGCTTCATTAGCTTTTTAATTAAGTACAGTAAGTATCATTAAAAATATTAGCGATATTTTAATTTCTCGACATGGAAATATGCAGCAGGGATGCATGTGCAAAGTCATCCAACAGAATTTCAATTTAAGCGGGTTCTATTTTGATCGGACAAACTTTCTTACATCAGCTGTTTTTCTTGTGATAAAAAGTATTAGCGGAAATTTTTGCCCTGGGAAAAGAGTCAACGGCGGTTGACTTTTGGCGATATAGTTAGCTGGCTGAAGGTAACATGGTGCAATGGCAATATATAATTACCTTTTGAACTAGTTTTGTCTATTTAATCAGAATTATATAAATAATATATCAGTACTTAGTGCAAACATAACATATTCAAATTTCGGAAGGAAACTTAAAAAACTGCAAGAGTCATCCGTACTTCAGTGGCGCAAGCAATAATATTGTATGACGGCTGCTTGCCATTTTAGAATCGAATGACTTGGATACTTTGTGAGAAAGAAACATGGTCAATGTCAGATGTAATTGTGCATGAACGTTTGTGAGCTAATATGATAAATCTTCTGTAAAATAACAATTTTGACAGGTACGCACAATTACATATGATTCACAAAGGTGACATGTCATACGTAAAAAACATGTCGTCTACGGGTACCTTTATTAAACATATTAAAAAAATGGACTATTGATGTATGATGTTATTATAATTTGATATCTTTTTATATGAAATAAATATAGAATTATACCTCAAGCTTGTGATTGCTGGGTTTTAGTTACTTCCCGCAAGATACGTTCAGACGTGGCTAATATTTGATGAAATAAGCTAAACCATGATTTATGTGAAAATTTTGTGCAATCATCATACATGACATATTTAAGATGTAATTATGTAAAATCAATTTAATAATACAAAAAATTTACATATTATCCATCTTAATGTAAATAAACTTTCTGAAAATAATGAATATACATAACTTCTGCTATTCATTAAATATCTGTGACGTCTGATTCCAGCCTTAATAATACACTTACACAAGTAAAATATGTATACAAGTATCTACGATTATATGCGTGTGTATGTGTGCCAATGGGTGTATGTAATGCAGTAACTTTGCGTTACACGTTTTTATACTTTTTCTTAGTAGTGTTGTGTGTAAATATTTCAAATATTTGTAAACTAACTACTCATACAGGAATTATTTAAAAATTCTTACTTTACTTTTGTGTTATTTATTTATATTCATGTATATTTTTCAGTTGCCTGTGAGAATGTGTGCGTGAGTATTTGTGCTTGCTTTTGCATGTAAAAATTCACTTCCTTTAGGACTACTTTTTTAAATTATAGTAGTATTTATGTTTATTCATTTAAATGTGTGAATGTGTGCAGTTTGTGCTGAGTAGAAATGTCGTTAAATATTCATGCATATAAAGAAGGAAAAAAAACAATATGTAAAATATGCTTTTGTAAAATATTTCAAATTGCCTATAAAGTTCTTAATTTTTTCAGCTCTACCTTTCTGTTGTTATACAATTTCTACAAAACTCTGTTATTTTTGTACAACTCTAAAAGTATTCTTTTCTAGACGTATTTAAGAGATAAAAATAAATTTCATTTACACTGTATGTGTGACATGTATTTTGAAATATATATGAAGAAATATTGAAAACGAAATTGCCTTTGAATGTTTGTGTCGATGGGGGTTTTTTATAAGATCAAAAAGTTTTACAATAATATTTCTGGGAATAATTTTTAATTGAAACTACAATAAGATGTTTAGAAGATTAATAAGAGATTTAAAATATGAGTTCTTTTCATATCATAATTTATGATCATAGTGTTTTTTTTTCAGTTAGGATTTATTTGTTTCTGATTTTTTTTTCACATATTTTTTACTATTTGCAAATTTTTTCCAGACTAGTCTTTCAAATCACGAACTGTTAAAACTTATTAGTGTTCAAAAATGATTTCTTTGTAAATTTTGGAATTAAAGAGAGAAATAAAACTCTACTGTAACGTAGACCAAAAATAACCCTGAGGCGCAAAAAGTAGTAACGACTAATTTCTCAGAAATTTTTTGTGTTTTTGCTATTTAATTTAATTTTTTGATTTTTCTTTATTTAAGTCATACAGCCCAATTATAAATAGAAATTTCTCATGAAATTTTTTCCTATTTTCTTTTCTTCTAATATGAATAAAAACTCCCCAATTTTACTTTTTAGTCCGTTTTTATCAACCATGTAAAAGGGAGATAAAAATAAAAAACCAAAAGTAGCTATTCTAAATATATTTAATTTTTGGGTTTTCTCTAAAACAAATTCCCTCACAAAACAGAAGGGAGTTTGAATTAATTGGAGAAATTTTTTCTCGAAAATAACCTTTCCTTATGAAACAAATTCCTTGCGAATATTTATAATTGGGCTGACAATTTTTCATTCAAAGTTTTCATTTTGCGGATGGTGCTGATATTACAACAAACACAGCGTTTTTGTCATGAAATGTCACAAACAGAACACGATAATTTATTTGAATGTATTATTTATTGTTATAAATAACATGATTTAGCAACAATCAGTGTTTATAGCCAAAAAACCAATTAAAAATATCAAAAAACACAAATAAATATGATATACAGCTAGCAAAAAAGTTATCTGTGCTTTCAACACCACCTCAAAAATAAATTAGCCTTGAATTTTAATGAAAATTTGATAACTTTTATGTGAGAGTGAGTATCTCAAAGGAAAAGTACAAGAAAATACGTTCCGAATATAAATTGAATTATTATAGTAGCATTAACTAAATAATTTAAAAGATCTTATTATTAATAATCCCACATTTTTATATATTCATTTCTGATACGTAAATACAATTAAATGGTACATAGTCAACAATAATCTGCGATTTCTGTAGGATGTTGATCAGTTTAATAGTTTTTGAAATACTCTTCTTTTGATATACTTCGCTGGTAATGCAAATATTGGTCCTAGTGTTGACTAAAATATATCGCGCTATAGGTGAAAGTAAACTGTATTACGTCTCTAATAATAAAAAGCAAAGTTATATATTTTTATTAACTCTTCTGCTCCCAGGATATTTTGAAAAACAACACATATATATTTTATTTCTAATATAGACATTAAACACTGAACAATTTCTTAATTCACTTATATTTCACAAAATTGTGATACACATGTTATCTCTGCAAGTTGCTTAAAAGATTTATTGACAAACCTTTTTATTTGACCTACCAAAATACTGTTTACATTTTTCAGCCTCAGCTTTTGTTAGCAATTCATTTAAATTTTAGATCATCATTTCGTTTTGAGTTTTACTTTGCAGAAGTAATATCAGAACTCTTTTGTACACAAATACGCAAAATAGAATGACAATGAAAGCCATTAATGTCAAATTAATAATGGGAAGTCCAAATTTTATTGCAAGTATTAAACAAAGCCCTTTGGAATATTGTCTCATGCTCAATTTTTTCCGACTAAAAATCTTACGAACTTTAGCCAGTTTGGATTAAACATCTCTTATATTAAATAAAGCCGTTTTATTTCAATTTTTTCAAAAATTGAACACATCAAAATAATTATTTAACTTCATAAGAGTTAATGCTGTTTCTTTGCAATAAAGTAAAATAGTTCAGGATTTTTTTAAGAAACCTGAAATTCATTGTTTTCAAAGTTAAATCACTAAGTTATTCAAGGGATGTGTAATTTGGCGTACATTTTCAGAATTCGAGATACGATTTCCATCTTAAGCCATTGATATGTATGTTTATCCAATTACATCGATGTATAAAGTTTTCGAATTAAGTCGAGTAGTAGTTGCCAGTAAATGTAAATCTGTATAATAAACAATTTGGTCAATGATGCAAATTGAACATCACAAGATATGCAGTTGAGCAAAGTATTTGGATGGGTATTATAATTTTGGCAGCAGGCATGAAAAATCTACGGTAAGATTATTTCTTAAGAGCATGAATTATGTTAATGGCTGTGATCGTGTGAGTAGACCCTACAAGGCTTTCTGAGCCTGTAATCTATATTATTAATAGGCAAACACGTCTTTTGAGATCCCTTTTACAGCCGATTTCGATTTACTGAACCGATTTCGGAAAGATTTATATGCTTTTAATGAGGATTTTAGTTAGATGTGCACTATCAAAACTTTATTTTAATCGGTATAGTATTTTGGGAGCTATAAGCGTTTGCTAACAATACATGCATACTTATTACACATACAAAGTGTGTATGTGTGTTTGTCCAATTTGCTTTGTGTAGAAATGAGACAGAGGTTTTTCTATATGTGTTTTGTAAAAAGAGAGAGATAAGTAAGATAATTTTAAGTTGTTTACCGTATATATTTAATTAGTAGAATACGGGCGATTCGCCGTCGATCCCTGGGTGTTACTCGTAATATATAAATGAGCGACAAACAATTGATGCCCTCAAAGGTAAGCTATCGTTCAAACTAAATTCATACCATGTTCTAAGTGTTATAGTTTTTAAGTATTATAATTTATTTTGATCCAATATAACTTCTATATATCCAATTTGCGGATGCTCTGTAAATATGGATGTAATTGTAAGATGGATATTGATTTTTTTTTAAGATTTATATGGTAAAGCTACTTAGTTTTAATTACAAATCCATTAAGGAAATTACGTTATATACCAGATATGCAATTTCACGATTTGTGAACACTACTGCTAATTTCACAACTGGACTTTTTTCTTTTAATGTAACGAAAACGATTCAGCTTACGAAAATAAATTGAACCAAATTTGCTGGATACTCCATAGATAATATTGACAATATATTTGTGTATACTAGAAAATCAGAAGTACGTTTTATTTATATTGAATTTCTTAACCATATAATAATTAACTACGTTTTAAAAAAAATGAAATTTGTATTCTTAAAATTTTCCCCATTTTTCTGCAACTGTAGACGTCTGTCATTTGCAAGAAAAGGTTGATACATATTTTAAGATACAACATTAAGTTTGACAAACCCGCTGTTAACTAAATTTTTGTATCAACATCTTTAAGCAACTGTACAAGAGTTACATAAAACTTTGAATTTGTATCTTTAACCAAAAAAACAGTACAAAGTTTATGCGTGCATCATACATCTGTATTAGGCGACAGTAAATAGAATTTAACAGGGTTATAACTTTAACTTTGGCAGAAGTACTCTATAAACAATGGAGACTTACGAAAATAAACACATTGTTTGTATTTAAGAGAAGTAACACTCAATCAATTAATATGCCTCCCAACCAGTAGGCGTGTTACCTGCTTTGGAAATGGGATAGTAAGAGCGGACAGGTGGTAAAAGTGAGAAGCTTAGCCATTAAATTCCTGAATTTGAAATACGAATTGAGCTGCAGCAATATTTTTTATTCCAGTATATTTTTCTATAGAAAATTTCAAATTTGAGTTCCAATTGCAAAAAAAAAATGTCCTGTAAGGCTTTAGGACAAAAACAAGGAAGACCGCTTGTTGACGGTCTTAGTATCTTAGAGGATTATTTTTTTCAGAAATAAATAAAATATTATGCTTACTTGGAAGAAAATCAGTTTTACTTTCAATTCTTGATATAAAAATAAGTTACGTGCTCAAACAAAATATATTATGCATCTAAATGATATTCTTTAAAACAGTTTTAAGTTTTTGAAAAACATAGGTGGGCGTTGCACTTAGGACGAAACGTGTGTTAGTCGGATTTTTTAAACAATTTTAAAAATTTTTTAGCACTATTGTGGAGAATAATACTAGCTACAGGATGAATACCTTTTTCCCAACAAGAAAGCTACCGGTTGGCTGTTCAGCAAATGACGGACGGTCAACCAAACATTTTCGATGGAAGCGCAGAGCAATTCTCGAACGAAATTCTTGAAATAATTTTGTAAATCAACAATTCTTTAGTTGTTATTGCAAAATACAAAGAGTTAGGTTAGGTTAATGGGGCAGTCACCATCCAAATAGTGGCTCACTTGGGTCCGTCAGTTCGGTCCCGTTGTGATACCCTAGAGCGAGTGAGACAAGAAATTAAATCTCCCCCGCCGCCTCTTCAAAACACCAGGTTTCTTTTATAAAGGTGGGTAGTTGTAGCCCAATTCCTGCCAGATTATTTATATCTGACAAAGTATCAGAACCGATTATCTTACTCCTTACGCCTATTAGCGCAGGGAATCGACACAGAAGATGAGACACAACCTCCTCTTCCTCTTCATCGTTACAACTCCCGCAATAGTCGTTGTAACTAAAACCCATTTTCCTAGCATGTGTCCCTATATTACAGTGCCAAGTTAGCACTGCTACTAATAGTCGCATCCGACCTTTCTTAAACATGAGTAGATCACATGTCCTGCTCAGGTCGAAGAGGGGCCACGTTGACCGAGCCACTTGACAGGTACCTTCGTGTTCCTACCTGTGTTGAGCAAATCGATACGATTCGAGCTGAATCAACAAATTACATAGTGATACAGGAATGCCAGTGAAGCGGCATGTCATTGAGTTGTCCAATGCCACACCCTGTCTAGCAATATCATCCGTAATACAGTTTCCAGAACCGCCAGTGAACTCTTGAATGTCTCGCTATCATGATATACCCGGCATTCAATAGCCGCGAGGGATGTAGAGTAGACACCATTTACGGCATTTACGGCGGCGATGGCCGCCTTGCTATCAGTAAATATATAGATATCCTGAGAGAACCTATATAACTAAGCCATCTGACCGCCCGCGTGATAGCAGAGATTTCAGCTTGCAGGACACTACAGCCATCGTGAAGTGTAAAATGTTGAAATTTTCCACATAGAAACCCCCGGAATCGGGCCTAATGTAATTAAAAGCACCCTCAACGTCCAGAAAGGCCATCATAGTGAATTCCTTGTGTGCCAAGGATTTTTCTATATGACCCACCAGAGAGTAGAGAGCCGTTTCTACAGACTTGCCCTTGCTATAGGCATTTTGCGATGAAGAGAGCAGTTTCATTCTCAGATGAATAGCAATAACTCTTTCAAGTGTTTTGAGCAAGAAGGATGTTAGACTGATTGGCCTAAAATTCTTGGATTTAGAGTGAGATGTCTTTCCACCCTTAGGGATGAAGACGACTCTCAAATAGTCCGGCATATTGGTACATATGCCATCTTTAAACACTTCCTGTATATAACAGAGAGCCATGGTACAACAAACTCCGCATTTCTTTAAAGATCGGCTGAAATTATAACATTCGGCCCGGGAGATTTGAACGGATGAAAGCTGCTGATTGCCCATCTTAGTCTGTCTTCGTTCAAAGGGACAATGACTGTACTGTGTGTCATGTAAGTTCAATCTGTGCTAGCCCCTGCTACAGGGACTGGAGTACTTCCTGGAAAGTGTGCGTCAAGTAGTGATTCCACTGTCTCGCGACAATTCATGGTCTAGCGACCACAGGATTTCTGTATGTAGCTAGGTACAGCTGGTGAGGTTGCCAGGATTTTACGCAATCGATTGTCTTCGAAGGAACCTTCAACATTGCTACAGAAGTTCCTCCAGGACTTCCTTCTTGTGCTTCTTATTAGATTTTTAAGGCGGTTCGTTGAGGTCTTGTAACTTGACCAGTCGACTGATCGCTTGGCCTCATTAAACAGCGTACGACATTCGCTACGCAAATGTGCAATTTCAGGACTCCACCAAGGTGGTTTAGCCCTTCCTTTACAAACCATTCATTTGCACGCCAAATTAGTGGCGTAGCGGAGTGAATCAATATCCCTGGTATTATATATTATGGGTACCAAAGATAGAGAATTTAGGAGAAGATTATTCTGCAGCTCCCAGTCAGTTTTTTTCAAATTACGATAGGATCCGGGTCTGCCTCGCGAATCCTTAGATTGAAATCTATATAGTGGTTGTCGGAATAAGGACAATCGTCCGAAACCGTCCAGTCGCTTATTAAACTAGAGTGCTGTGCACTGACCGGCGTAATGTCTAATACCTCTTGCCGGTTAGAGACAATAAAAGTTGGTTCTAAACCTCTATTATCTATTTCCAAATTACTAATTAGTAGAAAATCGAAAAACCACTCACCTCTTCTATTGGTTTTACTACTCCCCCATGAAATGTGGTGCGAGTTAGCCTAAGCGCAGGTAATAATGGGCGTCTTCTCGCTGGATGCCTTAGCCACAATCCCACGCACCTTATCATTCGCTGGACGATCATCGTGGTCATGCGCCATATAGCTGAGACTAGGCAGATGCTACTAGAGCCTGTTTCTAAAGCCGCAACAATGGTGTCTCCATCACTGTAATCAGATAAAATGAAGAATCGCAAAGTATTTTTAGCTAGTACACAAGACCTTATATTACCTGTACCCTTAGCATATAAAAGCTCGTAGTCTTTCAAATTTAGTCCACAGGCCCGTCCTTGGTGTACCCAGGGTTCCTGGACCAATAATAGCTCCTCCTTTTTCTCTACCACTCGGAAAAACAATGTAGCAGACGCTGCTTTAGAGTGGTGAAGGTTAATTTGTTCCACCATCACTATGCTCCATGTTGGATACAATAGTGACGTTGGCGTCCTCCTGGTCGGATTCCAGATGGGCGTCCTCGTCATCCGCCATAAAAAGGAGTTATATGGATTACATTTTATTTCGGTAAACAACTTTACAATAAATTTTGTTCGACTAATTCACCAAAAATCGTCTACAGCCGGTGTTCACAAAAATCTCCATTAAAACTAAACTGTTGCTTTATTTACCTTTATAGCTACATATTACGAAAGTAAACTTTCAAATATATACTGACCAACAAATAAATACTGATTCAATTCAATAACTGAAACGTATTATTTTTGAATTTTAATTTTAACTAAAATCACAAGCAATTTTATTGCCACTTTGCATAAAAGATCTGACTAGAATGAGTCTTTCTTTCTTTCATCACATTTAAATCAGTACTATTATTTTAAGAATTTCGTATTCATTTCAACACTTAAGGTTGTGAAAACGTAAAGTGTATAAATTTTTTTAAATTGTTTTTTTTTTTCATCTAATGACCGCCTGTAGACGGTCTTAGTTGTTAAAAGGGTAATTGTTTTAAAACTGTGATATAGTGCGTTATACTAGTTTGTAGATCAGTGTTGTAGCACCTCCGCTTCTCTTCACGTAAACAGTGCAACTACAAAAAATCCTGGATGTTATGACTTTCCTGAAACTCGGCTCGAACCCACGTTTTTAATCATTATCGGCTTTGTAGTTAACGCGCTTACCACTTCAGATAATAGCACCCTTTTCAGCGTCTGCTTCCAGCTTTTGATGGCATTTCAGTCCTTCCGGGAGTTATTGTTGTGTCCCAGATGCTCTTCTACAAATCAATTGAAAATCGTCTTGGCTTGTGTTGCCGCTAGTGAGATTTCACATATTTCCTCTGATAAACTTGTTATTCCTTTTGGCAGCGTACAAATTTGAAACAAACTGTTGTGATTGCATATTCAATTTCACGCTATGTTTTGCTTACGTTGATGTAGACCGTTTCGCTCTTAAATATATTTTTTTTATTAATTTCAATTAATTTAATACAGGAGAGGAGGAAAAAATTCAGAACACTCTCTGCAATGGTCAACCTATAAAGGAATGTTTTCAAGGCTTTGTTAAAAACTCTTAATAATATGCAGAATCGTAGTTTTGCGAAATTCTTATTATACCTTGGTAATGGTCCTTTGGGCATCAAAATGATATTCAATTTCTTCTAGTATACCGTCTCTACAGCAGGGATGATAGCTGCTCAAATAAACTGCTTAAAATATCTGTTATAAAAATATCAACATGAAACAAAAACTGTATATACATTATTGTTAAATTATATTATATTAGTTTTAGTGAATTATGCCGATCAGAGTGTTATTAGGAGTTAGTATAACTTTAACCAATTTTATTTCTAATCACATTCATATTGACAAAATAATTGAAAAAGTCGAAAAAATTGTATAATGATTTCAATAAATATCCACATAATATTCGCATCGTACAAACAGCTTGATGCAACAAATATACCGTTTATTTTGTTAACATATTTCTCTACACAAACATGTAAAACATTTTTCATTTCTTATTAGAAAAAAAAAACATTTTTGATGGTTTGAGAGTTTTTTTAAATATACTCTGCGAGTCTAAGTTATGCAAATATTTTTGCAAGTTTTATCTTTGTTTCAAGTAAACGAGTGGATTTTTAATGTCATCCCAATGTCAGTTGTTCAAAAAGTCTAAAAAATAAAATTATGTTTGAAAGTTTTTTTTGTAAAGTTGGATTGTGAACACAAGATGATACCACATCTAAAAGGAAAACATCAAGGTAAATATGTTGACTTTAAAACGGAAATAAGAAACAAACATTGTATAAAATAACAAAATTGTCTTAAAATTATGAACATATGTATGTGTGGCGTACAAAAATGAAACTTAAATTAAATATTTTATAATAAAGTTTTACTTATAAGATTTACAAATAACTTCTGTTTGAGATCTTTTCTTGCGAGATCTTTTTCAAACTTGTACTTTGAAATATATCGATGCAAAAATATTAAATTTCTTAAAAAAAATGTTGAATGAAGTTTTTTATTATATCGAATAATGTTTTTCTTATTCTTCAATTAAATTCCTCACATTAGGAAAAATATAAAACTCCATTAGTTTAACACAAAAAAGTTGCAAAAACTTTTGCGTCACCAACGAATTTCGCAAAATTGGGTGTGAGTAATTGATTTGAAAAAAAAAAACTTTGAGAAATATGTTAGGAATGGCTAAACATGAAATTTACCCTCTCACAAAAATGTCCTTTTTAAAGGAAAGGAGTTTGAGTATGAACTTCGTTCGATATAATTATGAAAATTAGGTATTTGCTTAGTAACAAAAGGTTTTATTAAAGAGTTTTTGAATAAAGCATCTTGCTTTGAAGCAGCCTTTCAGAAAATAAATTTATAATGGCTAAATAAAATAACGACCAATGAAACAGGAGCTAAATAAAATTATATTAGTTCCAAAATTTAATGAAGTAAGCCCAAACAAAAAAATATATAAATATCCAAACTTAAAATGTCTCTTCACAAATTCTCAAGTTGGTATGGAACATAAGCTGCGCAACATTGTCTAGTATTCCCTCACGGCTGGTCTAATCTGGAGGTAGAATCCTTTTGCTATCTTGGAAGCATAATTGACAGGAAAGGTGGCTCTAGCGCACATGTAAAGAAAACAACGCAAACATTTGGAATATTTATTAACGTGTGGAAATCGTCCAATATTTCATAAAGAACGAAGCTCCAAATTTGTAACTCCAACGTAAAGTCTCTAGTATATGGGTGTGAGACATAGAATGTCGCCAGGTCTCATGTTCTATCTAGGTAGGTTTTTACCAACAACTGTCTTCGCAGATTTCTTATTATATATTGGCCAAATATAATCTCCAACTCTCGTCTTTGGGAAACAACCCAACAAATTCCAGTATAAACAGAAACATGTAAACGTAAACGGACGTGGATAGGTCACACACTTCGTAAAGATGATAATGAAATTGTCAAGCAGTCAATCGAATGGAAACCCCTGGGAAGAGGCGTAGAGGATAACCTGACGAGAGTTCGTAAAAGCTGGAGGAAAACTAAAGCCACTACATCCAACAGATGCGAATGGAACGAACTAGTTACGGCCCTATGCTCCTAATAGGAACAACAGGAATTATTATATATAAAATGAAATATCTCCCATGCGAAAAAAGAAATCCCAATGTAATAACTTCAAAAATATATGAAAAATGTTCAAAATATAGTCGTACGATACATATAAAAATCATTGGTAAGCGTACGCATTGTTCGACATACAATAGAATAAAAAACTTGTGCGCCTGTAATGCAGAAACGCTTTAATAAGCGAAGCCAGTCCTGGGTATACATAATTGCTGTAGTAAGCCAAGCCGGCTGCGAACAAACATATATACATAAGGATAGAAAATTTTAATGCCAACAATTGAGAACTGCTTCATTGAGTGAAGCAGGTTTTAACATACTTTAGAGGAGCAAATCCTTGCGCAATGCATTCGCTTACTATAAGTCGAATAATATGGAGAATTACTTCTACATTACGAATCATAATCCACTTTAGAATTAGTTCGCATTTCTCGGTGTTTTATAAACGGTCCCTTTTGTATGATTAACAAAACACATTTTCACAATTTTGCCCTTTAGTTTTTATTTCCTATATCGATGCGTAGCCACCGATATGCACCATAATTTTTCCATTTTGTATCATTCTTTCCAATTTTCAATTGTAATTTTATAAATGGTTTAATTTATTTACATATGTATATTCAGAAAATTTTTTTTTATTATCTTTATTGCATTTTGTCATTAGATTTGATTTCACTATCTGATCTTTTTATAATGTTTTACTCTTTAACTATTCATTATGCATTTTTTTTCTAAGAATTGTTTATTTTCGATTATTTTCTTGAAAATTTAATTTCCAAAACAAACTTTTACAATATATAGATCACTTGCCATATTGTATTTTTTTATATATTATTTAATAAACGATTAAATCTGAAGACTTAATTTTTTGTGTGTGAACTAAAGTTTATGATGATAATGAGTTGGTAATCAACTTTTTGAGAGATTTGTCTCGAAGGATTATAATACTTCCCCAAAGTCCTTCTTAAAATTTTTTTTTTTAAAAGTACAAGTAAAAAAAATTCTAAAGAACAAGTTAACAACAGAGGTGCAAATTGTAAGCAATTTTTATTATGAACATTTAAACAAGTGGCTAACAAGTGCACTTGTGTTCGTCTTTTTCCTTTTTATTCAGTTTCTGTATTTCTGCTGTAATACAGAAACAAAATAGCATAATTAAATTAAAGTCATATTATATTGTTGCCATTACGAGAGGTTAAAGGACTGGAAAAGTGCTTTTAAAATCATGTTTCTGGGAATTTTATATATAAAAAAAAAAATAATTTATAAACTTACCAACTCACAAGCAAATGCCATTAGTTTCGTACATATTCGTAATGGCTATTGTTTTCAATAGCATTTTCGAGAAAACTAAATAAAAATCTAATTTTACAATTTAGTTAAATTAAATTGTGTTAAACAAAGGATTTTTAGAACGGTTTTATTATGTATTTATTTATTTGAACTTTTATTTTTGTGAACTTATGAAGGCAATTTAATAGAGATTTTAGTTATTTGAGAGTATGTGTTAAAAAATCACGTATACTGCTAAAGTTTCAAGAAAATTTAATTGAATTTAAGTTTACGATGTGCTGAAGAAGGGAGCTAAAGGTCTGTTGTATTAATTTTACGATGTTAAAAAAAAGTAAAACCTAATTTGTATTTAACAGTTAGAGATTCATTACTCGGAAGTAAAATAGTTTAGTATTTATTGGACGGAGTTCAAGTGAATAAAACTATTAAGGTTCACATTCATAAACGCTTTCAGTTCCTAATTAAGTTTGATCTACTTATAGTTGCTGCGAAATATTTTAATAGTCTGTTAAGTTTCGAGTTGCTTGCCTAGCTGAATTAATTCATTTTAAAAAACAATAAAAAGATTTGTTTAATAAATCATCTTATAATAAAAAGATAGTTAAAACAAGGAAGAAAAAAATAATTAAGTGATAAAAAGATCGAAGACTTACAAGAGTAAATTTAAAATGGTTAACAATAAATTTTATTCACGAATACAGATTTTATAAGCATACAGAACTATTAATTGTTGATACAACTTTGCGGTTTTTGTAAAAGAAAAAACTACAGATGTGATGGTTTCTTTAATCCAAATTGATTATTATTTTTGGCTAAAGTTCGTAACATTTTTAGTCAGAAAGAATTGGACATGAGACAACAAAGCAACAAGGGAAAATTTTAACACTAATTAATTTCAACTTACACGGCAGAACAGAAACAACGTTGTTTTTCGGGAGCCGCTACACTCCCATCATCAGTGTTCATGTGTGTTTCCATGTATCCGCCACTGTTTAGGTGGCTCGGTTGAATGTGATTTCAAATTTGTATTTATACAAATAATGTCTAGAAAAAGCATACGAGAGTTATTTGTATTATTATTTGTTTTTACAGTAAACACTGTTGGCCGCTACCCAAAAAACGGCGTTGAAGTATAATATATCTTTGACTGTTAGCTTGTCTTAGGTTCACAATTTAAGACAGGATTGCATTGTGCTGTAAGAAAGTTTTCAATAAGTGAAAGAAGTAAAATAAATGAAAAGCAAATTAATTATTGAAATAATTTGACTGGAGTTAAGGCCTCTTCAGCCGACAGTAAATGTGTAATCGTAAATGTAGTTATGTCAGTTGATCGTATCTGTTACAGGAAAAAGCAATGAAAATGCTTTCCTGACCAAAAATGTCACTTGACCGTAACATACCAACCTGTGGATAATAGAATTTCACTACGATTTATGTAAAAATTTAGGCAGTGATGAAATGCATGTATGTTGGGTATGAATGCGGCTCAGTAGCCCTTTTTTGGTACTTTTTTTTTTTGATATTTGAAAAATTTTAGTTGTTAAATTTGTATACATTCATGGTGTATAAAATAAATTTAGTTTTTTTAATTAATTCATTTTTCTTTGTAAAAATTAGCAAGAAACGGCCAATCGTATGTCTTATTTTTTATAGAATTTGTTGAACATATGAAAGTATGTATATATGTATGTACGTATATACATACATATAAACAAGGGTGGAAAATATGATTTTTAGATAATAATAATACCAAACAAGGGTAGAAAAAATTATTTGCAGATAATATGTGCTGTATTAAAAAAAAATTGTATTTGAAATGCATTTTAAGATATATTTTTCTAACAAATTTTCTATAAAATACATTAGAAACCTAAATTATTTTTCTTAATAATACCAACAACAACAATAATAAAAATAAAGCTAAAATTTAATCTAATAAGTATAAAATAATGTTTTGGTACTATTTAAATAGTTTTTGTACTTTTTCCACACAATTAGAAATATTTTGAACATATTGAGCTCTCATTTCTGTTTCGATGTTTCATATGTATAAATGATTTTTATTTGTATTTGTCAAAACTACATGACACGATTTTAAGTATTCTATAAGTACACAAACATTTACATTTACCATACATTGACCATTTCTACGGTCGGCTAAAGAGGCCTTTAGAATTGGAAATTTAGGAAAAATATTAAAACTAAAATGTCTGTTGTTTTGTATTTGCACGAACAAGCGTAATTGAATAAATATACGTTGGCTGTATTTTTTTATATCTTTGTATCATGGTGCAAATATATATACATATATGATTGTGTTGCTATACTGAAAACTTATTTGCATGGGTTTTAGTCATACACAATTATTTTTGCATATTAATAAAAATTTTGTGGTTAATTGTGCAAACGAATTTTGAGCACATTTAAATATAAAGACCGGTTATTTTTCCGTTTTTATATTGTACACAATAATATTATATATAATTTTTTTATTGTATTTTATTTTTATAATAGGTTGATTCGCTATCAATCAATTATCCAATTAAAAACTTTACTTATATAAGTATATGACCTTTTTGTATTTATAATGTTGTTTTTTAAGAAAATAAATCTATTCAGGCTTGCAATTTTCATAAAAACTTTATTATTATGTTTATTATCTAAAATCATAAAATATAATAAACTATTTAGCTCACATTTATGATTTAGTATTCACCAGTATTTTTCAATTGTTACAGAGTTTCCAAAGGACGAATATATAAAATTCTTCAATTTAGGTTATAACCTTTGAACTCTTAAGCCATATAAAATTGTTTAGAATTATCTTATTACTTTTACTTGTATATATTAACAATATAAAAAATGTTTATAGACATCCTTACCTTTAAAAAGAACTTTTACTTTGTTTTAATTTGTTTTAAACTTCAAACGTAAAATTAAATCTAACATAAAGTGACGTAATCCACAGCAACAATTGTAAATGTTAGCATCCCAAATAAACTGAAATAATTAAAAACCATAAGTCCACCTTTGTTTTTTCTTCCCCTTTTCAAAATTATTATAATACCTTTACGAGCAATTATATGGATCTCTTATTTTTACAGAGCTATAACTAATTAACCACAATAATCACCCACACATAGTCTAATAATACAGCTGTGGTTACATGAAATAGAGATTAAATTCTGGAACAAACTAAAATATTGACACATTTTTAAGAATTGTCCAAAGTGCTTAAAATTTTATCAAAGGCATATATAGTAAAAATTCTACTAAAATATACTTAAGTTTTCCCAAAAAAAAATTTTTTTGTTGGAACAACCCACCTTTAATGGAATTTAAAATAAATGAATATTGTAAGAATTCTTTGTTTAAAAACACTTAACTTGTCAATAAAAACAAAATATGATTAGAAAAAGCAAATATCATTGAATTATATTGAATTCAATTAGTATTTGCATAAAATAATTTGCAGTTTCCTTGGCATTGAACAAGTTCCAGTTATCCGTTTCTTATCTACACGCAAAGAAAAAAAAAATAATTTTAATGTGTGCACATGAACTTTTCAGTTTTACGATTTAAAAAAAAACATATATTTTGGGGGATTTACAAGGTATCATAAAATCCTCTGTCTTGATTTGAAAAATTAAAAACAAGTTTGAAACATAGTACATCATTTGATGCTAAATAAGAAAACACAAATAAACGGGTAAACGGGTTTTATCTGATTTATAAAACTCTTTGCGAGTTTTTCCATGTTTTTTTTTGCGACAAAACCAAATCTACAAAAATTTACAATCTCTCACAAATTTGATGTTTGCTTCTGGTTTTTAAAAGTTTTTGCAAATTCTGCAAATTTTCGTTAAAATGTGCGCGTTTTATCTCTTTTCGCTTTTTTCTAATTTTATCAAAGATAAAAGTTTTTGCTATATTTTTGATGTATTTAAATTAAATTTATTTCATGCTTTAGTCTTTTTTACAATTTTATCTATTTCTATGCATGTAATTTTTGCAATGATCTCTCCGAAGTTTTCAATTAGTTATTCTTTTCTATGGTTTTAGACATTTTTATTCAATTTCGTGATTTGATTCCGACTTTTTCGCGAATTCTCAACATTTTAGTGGTAAAAATGATTTTTTCCTTGTTTTTATCAGTTTTAAATATTTTTAATAAATTTTCAAACTTGTTTTCAGTTCTAAAATTTATCGGGAATTTTTGTACTTTTCGTGAAAAATTGTTCATTGCTAGTTTTTGCTCTTTTTATATATTTGATATGTTTTATTGCAAGCAAACTTTCCGATTTTCAATATGGCGTAATTTTATTGTTTAAATTGAATGGCATTGTTTGGCTCAAGTTCAAGTTTAACTTTTGATTTAAGAAGTTTTTTGATAACTTCAGATCGCTTAAAATTTTTAAACATTTTTGCAGTCGAAGGAAATTTTTTGCAATTTTTTAACCTTCTTATACAGCCCAATTATAAATATTCGCAAGGGATTTGTCTCCCGGGGAAAAGTGTTTTCTCGAGAAAAAATTCCTCCAATTATAAATTCCGCGGGAATAAAAATACAATAATTGACAACGCTGATACCAGCTGTTTACATTGTTTACATTTGATTTAATTTATTTTTGGTTGTGCAAGAAAATATTTGTGTTTTCGATAAAAATAAACAAACAAAAATTGTGGAAGAAAATGAATAGCATAGCTTTGCGAAATTTTGCTGAAGAAATTAGTGTTGCAGAAGAATATCTACGAAGTAGCCAAAGGATGGCTAGAAGGAATTTACGAGACGAGTCCAACCCACTGGAGCTGCCACAATCATTGTAAGTAAATAAACGCAAATACATGTTTGTTTATTTAAGCTTTGGATGTGTTATAGGTTCCAAAAATATTACAGAGTAAATAAACCAGCTTTCCGGTATTTGCTTGAAATTTTAACAACTCATTCACAGCCAACAAAAAAACAGTTTGGAGTTCCGCCAATTGTCAAACTGAGTGCGAGCTTACGTTTTTTCGCTGAAGGTGGATATCAGACAGGGGTTGGCAAAGATTGCGACGTCTCATTAGCCCAACCCACTTTCAGCAAAGTACTTACGGAGGTAGTGCACATTTTTGAGACTCATCTCTGTCCAGTTTGGATTGAAGTACCAAAAACCAGAGAAGAAAGAAGAAAAATTGCGATTGATTTTTACACCAAGCACAACATCCCTGGCGTTGTAGGATGCATCGATGGAACGCACGTCCAAATAATTGCTCCTTCAGAAAACAAGCACCTTTTCTATAACAGAAAAGGGAAATATAGCTTGAATGTTTTGCTGGTGACTGTTCCAAAATAATATTTGTGTTCAATTGCAATTATACAATTTTTTTTAAATGTTTAGCTTTGTGTTTGTCTGAAATTTTATTTAATAAAAAAATTATTTACATTTTAATTCAAACTCCCGTCTGTTTTGCCAAGGAATTTTTTTTTTGGAAAAACCAAACCTCAAATATATTTAGAATAACTACTTTTTAACGATTTAATTTTTTTCTCCCTTTCACACGGTTGATAAAAAAGGGTTAAAAAGTAAAATGAGGGAATTTTTATTCATAATAGGAGAAAAGGTAAAAGGGAAAAACTTCATGAGGAATTTCTGTTTATAATTGGGCTGATAGTCTTAGTGATACTTAGTAAATTTTGGAACTTGCTTACTTCCGCTGCTGCCAAGATTTCGTAAATTTTCATTATTTTCGGAATTTTGTAGATGTTGCTGGCATTCCTTACAGCTTAGCAGTTTTGAGAATTGTAGCAGGCTTTCGCCGTATTCGAGGTAGTATTTATTTTTAATCTCTTTTAGGGTTGATTTCTGAATAACACAATATATTTGCGAATTTTCATGATACATGCAAATTTTCTGGTCTTTGATAATTTCTACAGCTGTAATAGTTTTAAACCAGTTTTTTGATTTAAATATTTTTTTGAAACTTTTTTGTTATGACAGTAACATAATCATAACACGATATATTAATTGCATTATTATAGCGCACTTTTTGTGTTAGACAGAATAAAATTTTAATATTTAAAATTTTTAAATAAAATAATATTATGTTGAAAATATTTAAAAATTTTAAAACAAAATTGCGATATGACGTGATAGAACCACCTTGTGAATCCAAAAATTTAAAAAACATAGTGGATCATATCTTATATATTTAGAGAGCGACTGCTTTGCCTTTCACAAGAATCCGTGTAGTTGGCTTTATTTAGAAAGCGCATTTTAACTAATGCATAGACAAACAGCTGAACTGCATGACATTGTAAAACTAACTGCCGATCCGCAGTGATTTCATTACTCATACCTTTTCTTTGCGTGCTTATCTGATTCCTGTAACTAAGAGCAGCAATATACATACATACTCATTCTTAAATATCTGTTTGTAGAACTTAAGCATCCTTGTATAAATGTGTATACAAAATAATCTTTTTCCATTGTAGTTAAACATTCTTAACTGCCTTTCTACATCATTAGTTTTGAATGCAAAAAATAAAACCTCCTTTTCTATATATTTTATACATACATATACTCGTATATATTTTTTTTGCTTGAACTAACAAGTAGTTGTAAAAGCAAAATGTAGTTAAACTCCACAAACATTCTTGTGTATAGAGTATATGGATGTATGTATCAACATGTATGTATGTTTTTTGTAGCCCCTTTTAGTGATACGAATAGCATGTATTGCAAATAACGACAGACTTTCTGAGTTTTGTTTTAATTTCTGCTCTTTCTTTTTATTCACTCATATAAGGGAACATGCAAGAATATGACGATGCATGCATGCATTTACATGTTTTCATTTCTAATATTCTAAGTTTTCATCTGAATGTGTCTTTAACACTTAATTGAACCCTTTTTTAACTCAATTTCATTTTATTCTCTATTTATAGTGTAATTTTTGTTGCTGCTAATATTAGTAATATGGAAACCATTTAACGCTTACGATATTAATCTGATAAGTTCGTTATAAATTTATGTTTTCGAATTAATTATGCATAAGATATTGTATTATTTTTGTTGTTAGTAAAGTATTAACTTTTAAACACATATTCGGAAAAAAGCAAAAATGTCCCAAACAGATAAAAAAATAAATAAATAAATATAACTACATAAAAATTTAAATATATTTTTAAATAAACAGAATACAATTTAAATTGTTGAAAGATACAATATCTTATAAATAAACGTAAATTAAACATTAAAAAAACAGTTGCAACTGATGCTGTGGCATCAGTTTAGGTCAATATAATTGAAGTAATGGAATGAAATATATTGATTCCATTAGTACTGGCGTCAGTCATTCATAATCTAAAAATATAACCTGATAACTTTGAAATGGCTGGAGTGATCTTCTTCAAATGTAAATTGCGGAAAATTAGTGTAAGTTTTTCTGAACGTACTCGTCAGGCCAAGTTCTCCAAAAACTTAAGATAGGATTTGTAGTTTTTTGCATAAAAAAAATTATAAATATTTCTATATACATAAATAGTTTAATATTCTAAGTTTATGTTACCAATAATTTTTTTTACTAAAAATTGTAAGAAATGGTGAAAAACTATCCACACTGTAAAATTACGAAAAATCTTTCACATTTGGTCTGATCAGATCCCTGAGTGCTGCTAATAAGCATGTTAAATTTAGACCTGGGACCTATGAAAGGATATCTCGATTGTGCCAATTATCCCCATCCAATTACAAAGGTCATGTGATTTATTTTATAGGTTGATTTCTATTTCGGCTAGTTAAGAGCATTTTCTTACAAATCACCTTTTAAACGCAAAATAAAACTACATCGAAATTGGCTCACCGATGTGGACGCAGTTAAACATTCTTGAAACTAGTAATAGCTCGATTTGTTAGTCGGGAGTTACAAAATAAAGACCATTAAATGTGAAGCATGTATGCAAGAACTCTGTGCTAAATTCAAAAAACATTCAAGTACATTCCAGTGTCCCTCAAAGCAGTCACCTGGGTCCGATTTTGTTCTCATTAGTTATCAATGATCTTCCTATTCTTGTTCTGCATTTCTAAGTACTGATGTAAGTCGACGATGTTAAAATTGTTAATTTTTTTAATGATATTAATGGACACAATTTGTTGAGTGGCGACTTTCGGAATTTTTATCAATGGCGCAGGCTTAATTTACGGCAGTTAAATATCTTGAAATGCAAATACATGTAATTTTTCGGACACAATCCGATCGGGACATCTTATTATATTGATACTTCTATTTTAAATAAAATTCAAACCATAATGGATCTTGGCATACTGTTGGATCATAGGCTCAGCTTGCGCGGTCAAATCTCTATAATGGTAAATAAAGCCTATGGGGTACTTGGATTCATGAAACGCTGTTCTAAGGAATTTGTAGATTCTTATATTACACAACTTTTATATAATTCTCGTGTTCGACCAATTCTTGAGTATGGATTAATTTTTTGGGATCCTTGTTATTATATTCTATACAAAACAATTTTTAATTTTCTGTCTCCGAGGTATTGGTTGCAATTATTATGTCTTGCCGCCATATTATAGCAAACTTGCTCTGATAAAATTGCCAACTCTAAAAAGTTGACGATTGATGCTGATTGCCATATTTGTTCTGGATGTAATTCGTGGTGATGTTGATTCAGATTTCCTACTTATTCAACTAAACTTCAATGTTCCTGTAAGACATACCCGCAATTTTGAACTCCAAGAGTTAAAAAATATTTATTCTTTTCGTCGAGCATGTGTTAACTTCAATAAATGCTACCACATTATGAACTTATTTGAGAATAATGACGTACTAAAGAGAAATCTTACTTCATATCTAAATTTTTTAACCAATTATTTTTATATAACTCGGTTTTGTTATTCATATTTAGTCAGAAAGTATGTAAAAATCTATTCATATAATAAATTAATAAATAAATAAATTCACTTGTTGAAATTGTTTAATGAATGAAGTCCTTGTTTCGAAAGTTTTTATAAATCAGCCTCCGTACACAAAATTTTTGAGTTTAAGTCAATAATGACACGGAAATCTATACTGTAGTAAACTACCGTTGTGATTCATGTACAAAAGAATTTACTGAGTTTGAGTTTAAAAATAAGATAACGTTAGATTCTTTTAATTTAAATACTTACACAAGTGTGTATATATTTTACAAGTTACATTAGGGCGGCATTAAATATACCGCTTGAAATAATAGTTCAAGACCAGGCATACTACAAAAAAAAGTTGAACTGGTAATTTTAAAGAAGGCGCATTTTTATTTTTAAATATTAAAACTGTTTTCGCTTTTGTGTCATGATGCTAAAAATAAAAAATTTTGTATAGGTTTTAAAATTTCTATTGCCGAAATTCTTTTAATTACTTATCGGAAAATATGTGAAGAGTCCAATAATGTATTGACAAATTTTATAAAAGACACTGCCGTTTTTTTTTCTAAAAAAACTGCAACATTTTTTTACCCTTTTTATTGAAAATTTGCAATATAATGATTTTTTAAAAAGTGAGTTTATTAGAACTTATTGTATCATCACTTACGAGGCAAAATTTTTGTTATAAGAAAATTTTGAATAGCAACTTTTTTGATAACAAGTAAAAGAAATTTTAAATTTTTTACGAAAAGAAAACGGCATAAGACTTTAAAAGAAAGTGCCTTCTGAGAAATTTCAAGCACCAGAATTTGAATACCACTGTTTTTGTAAATACTGCTGTTTAGTTTTTTTTTTAAATCGAGTGGGTGGGACAACTTTTACAATATGGAGAAAACACATTTTGTGCTGTCATCAAAGACGTTTAATCAAAAGAAATTAATGGTGACTTAGGGGAGCAGCTTCTTTGCGCCAGCATTTAGGACTAATAATTAACAATAATAAAAAATATTAATTAACAATTAAATGCGAATGCAAATGAACAAAATATTACCTCTATAAATGAACATCTTGTAATATTTTAAACACTGAGGCTAAAAATTGGTATTGGTTTGTAAGATCATTAAAAAAACAAGTTCAAAATACTTACTAAAAATGGGTTACAGTTACAGGAGAACAAAATTATGTACTATCGTGTGCAAAAAAAAAACAAAAAATCTAATCGGTACTGTGACGTGTGATTACAAAATTTTTTTTTTAGATTTCTTAAGCCGAAGCAAGTAAGTCCTCGTCCAGACTCTGAATTTTCGTTACAGCAATTCTTGAGTTTATTGTTGAGTTTGGTCAGATGATTGGTGAGGGGTACAAAGTTTCATAAGCTGTGCAATTCTATTTTGCTTTGAAATTCGCACTTGTAAAATTGAAGTTGTCTGTAGGTGTATTTGACATTTTATTGAATTTTATTTTTTCAGTTGTATGAAATATAACAAATTGTTGTATAAAATGAATTTGTACTTTTAGAAATCTCAAAGTATAATTAGCGGAAGTGAAATAAATGTATGAGAAATACAAAAATTGCAAAACTAGATTTTCATAGCATGGACACTAATGCAATTTCAAAATGAAGTTAAAAAAATGCAGCAACAAAAATTGCAAGACTAGCAGACTTTTGATAAATTTGAAGACTTTTTTTCAAAAATATAAAATCTATTTTTTTGTACCTCATGTTTAGGTTAAAGGTTTATTAAAAAATAATTATGGTTTCCCTGCTGAGTGCTTGAAAAGTAATTTATTGATACGTACGAGTATGTGGTCATAAGGTTAAGGATTCGGCTTCCTTCTATAGAAATGTTAGTTTTTTGTTCTAAGCATTACATATCAATAAAATAATAAGTATATTGGCTGTTTTTGACCATGTTAGAAAATATATCTTGTAAGTAAAATCTTCACGTCTCTAATTTGTCCCAATTGATCTAATTTTTCTATTAGTTTTTAAATTACTAACCGTAAATTTGCTTTACGGCGGCCCAAAAATTCTTTAGTTTTCAAATATGTGATCGCGAAATTTTTATTCATTTTTCTAGTAAATTTTTATTAATGCGTTGTTGAAGCATATACCGTTCCATTTTGATTAAGTTGAGTCACGTCAACTGTTGAAATAGCGGGCTATTGAATATGAAACGTCTGTTTAAAACTCCCTGTATTCAAGAGCTGTCAGTAAATCGACTATGAGTTATAAGCTGCTAGCTTAATTTACGTTGCATGTTAACTAGTTTCGAATTAAAAGTAAGATTATGAATATGTTATGATATTTTTTCAATTTTATTACGTATACAAATCGACACAATTGTACTAATTTTATCTGAATAGCTGTGTGAATTAATCTCACTCGTCAGTACCAATTACTCCAATGTGCGTAACGTTAAAGTAGTTATTTCGTAAATCGCCAACAAAATTCACGATAAAGTTTTGAGTGATCAATGACTTTAAGAGTGTGAATAGTTGAATTTATGGGCACATTAAGAAAAATTTCTTGGCAAGACGAATGCTGCGATTATGGCATTCTCTTGGATTTTCTTTGGCGGTACAAAACTGTTAATGATGCAAAAATTGTTCACATTACTCCAGCAATGGAACAGCAGGCAATCAATCGATTTTGCAGGATGAGTCCAACCCGGAAGGAAACAATCCTTGTGAATTCGGCTGTTAAGCTTATGGCAAACTTCTTATTTATGTTGTTGATGAAAAATAAACAACACAAGCAAAAATTTAATATATTGAAGAATATTTTGCATTATTTTTTTTAGTTAATTAAGTAAAAAAAAGGAGCCTCGATTCAGCCTAATGCCTGCGCATATTCCGGTGTTGTCTTTTGAGGTACATGTTTTAAGAATTTTCACCGAGCTTCTGCGTTATCTTAATATTTGATTTTCAGCAGACAAAGTAGCGCCACCTAAATGTGTGTATGTATGCAGGTGTACAATAAGGAAAGTCGTCTCTGAAGTTATCTAAGGTATTGTGTTTGTTTAATAGCTCCCTTTATATGTGAGTCCTGCCAACGAAAACATATTGAAAATTGTATTTAAAAGTTGCATACTGCTAAATTTATTTCATTATATAATTCAAACAGCAGTATTTTTAATACACCTGAAGAAATTATACTATGCGGTATAAAGAATTAGCTGAAGCAAGGCTGTGCTAATGAATAAAACAGGTGTCGTAGGCTCGATTCCTGCCTAGACCCTGGGTGTTTCTGCAGACGAGCCAAAATGGCTTTGCAGTTTGTGGTTGTTGTTAAAAAAAACTTATTTTTTGCGCCCATAATACGTCAAAATTAATGGAAATAAAAATATAGACAATTCCTCTATTAAAATTGTAAATGTTTTTGGAGTCATCAAAATAACAATCAAAATGCAAAAAATGACTTTTTTCAAGCAAGTGAACATTTCTATTTGAAGCGCACAATATTTCGAGTGTATAAGGTTTTTCAGATATCGCTGCAGCACATTAATAAATGCTTTAATGTTCATATGAATACTTTGATATAGGTGTTCATAAATTCAATTAAACACCAAAAGGGATCAGTGCATATGCTCCTTTAGTTTTAGTTAATTTTACTGCATCTTATAGTAAGTGAGCGGGTGACTAATTTCTGCTTCATGTGCAGTTTCAATAAATTAGTTATTTGTATGTGTATGTGTACCTGATAAATAACTCCTTTTACACAAACACTGACAAAATTTACTTACTTTACCATAAAAACAAGCATTTCTTTAATGTTATTTTATTAATAGTATTTAGTTGAAACACTATCATTTACATTCACTGGCTTTTTTAAGACAAGCAAGAAGTAAGAAAACGAAACAACTCCATCAACACATCTCTTTATTATGAAAAAAACACAGAACAGAAATTAAATGTTATAGAAAAGTAAAAAAGATAAAAAAACAATAAGTGCAGAAAATGGAGTAAAAGAGTTGATTACATTATAAATTTACTCGCTTTTAAAACCTACCTAAGATGCAAAGGAAAATCTTAATAGTGGGACAGGCACTTGGTGGTATAAAATGCAAAATTCAAACTGAGTACATTTATGCATAAACGGACAGTGGGTAATAAAATCTTTTGAAAGATAATTTAGGACTTTTATAAATATGTACATATGTGTATAAAACCACAAATTTTGTGTGCTTTTATTATTGGAAAAACTGAGGAAAACTTAAGCTCTTTAGAAGCAGTAATAAGCCAAAAATAAAATGCACTGATCACATTAATGCGCTGGGAAAGTGGATAGAAATCTGTTCACAAGTATCATTGAATCAGACGATTCCCAAAAATATATCAAATACGCTACCAAAATAATTGTTTTAGTTATTCGAGTTTTTATATTTTCACATATTTATTCATACTAGAGTATCCAGCGGCCGACGCAATCGACCGCATTCTAGAAATTACTATTAAACATTTGCATAAATACATATGATAAACAAAAAAAACAAAACCCAGTCTGCATAAACAACTTAAAAATTTCTATGCAAAATCAAATTGGACAAGCACACATACACATTTTGCTTTTCTTCAAGTTGAAGCGGGGACATGCATGTGTAATAATTGTTCATGTGTTAGTAGCAACGCTTATAGCTCCCTGAATATAGAACCGATTTAAATAAAATTGAGAATTTGCATATCTATGTAAAAAACCGTTTAAGGGCATATACATCTTGCTAAAATTGCTTCAGTATCACAGCCGTAAAAGGGATCTAAAAAAACATGTTTGCCTATTAATAATATAGATATTTGACAATATTAAGGCATGGGAATTAAAAACGTTAATGATATTAATATGTAAGTTACAAAAGTGTGTTTTTAAAGAATACAAACTTAGCAAATAACGAGCAATAAAAACAATATTCAGGTATGTGATGGAAATCGATTTTGAAAACGAAGAAATTTTTAAAAATCCATTTTTAATACACTTTGCATTCAATTTTTATAATGTTTGTGATAAAATTCTTCTTAATAAATAAATATTTATATAATTTTTGCGGTAAAGTACTTTTGAATAAAGAAATATTATTAAGAAACACATTTTAAAATAGCTTCGTTTTCGAAATCGATTTCCATCACATACCGGAATCTGACGAACATTCGAATATACATACGAGTACATCCACAAAAGAGTAAAATATATAAATTAAAACTTAATACGTAAAATGTTGAGTTAAGAGAAATTTAAATTCTCAAAAGTTACTGGTTGCTTGTACGCTGTTCAGACGCAGGTGCCAAAGACGGATGGGGTATATAAAAACTGGAGCTCAGAAAAATTCTATGATGCCTTAAATTAACTATATTTTCCCCTTTTTTTTAAACGTGCTAAGACAACGATTATAAAGATACAATGGCTCCTTTTCGTATGCAATTTTGAGCAATAATATCGAAACTAATATCCAAGTGACCTTGAAGCGACATACCATATAATTATTTAAATATGGTGATATTCGGTTATATTTTTGTAGACCAAACACGTATCTAATAATGATGTTGTAGGCTTCATTTAATTTAATTTAATTTTAGACTTTTGCATTGTAAAAGTAGTTTGCTTTTGTACGACAGCGTGAACGTGATATTTCTTGCCTATTTTTCTATCTTTAAGCCCACTATCAATAAGCTGGAAGACCATTGTTTTATATATAGCATCAATTTTTAAGAAACAAAACAAGCAGATTGTGTAGTTTTTAGCAGATAAAAGAAAATAATGTCAGCATCATTTAGTGTGATACAAACACTATTCTACATACAATCACTTGTGCTCACACCCGTAAACAGCTTTTAGTTGAAAGTGTAACCAAAGGATGATAGCCATGCTCTGCAGAGCTGATTTTATGGAAGCGGAGGACAAAAACAAGTGCAAAGTATGAAAGCAAACCATGCTGAACGGTGTCATTTTTACTGTCAACCATGCTGTTAGACTTGGTGTTGTTGCCATCGTCAATATTTTCTAATTCCATTAAACACAACAACAAGTGGTGTAGGTAGCGTTAAAAGGGCATATGATATTTTACATTTCGTTTGTGTCAGATATCTTTTCAAAGTCAGATGTCATTCATAAATGTTTGGATGAGTTCTCAGATCCAAATTTTTTTTGATTTGGAAATACAATAACAGTTCTAAGTTCTTAAAGCATAACAAAGGTTTATATTATGATTACCATTATTATTTTATTTTCATTTCAAAATATCGAATTTGATTATTCTAACGAATCTAGATAAATAAAACAAATTTTTTAGATAGATATTTGAAGATTTTCCACAACACAATTGTAGAAGGTTCTTGTGAAAATCAAAATAAAATCAAATTTTTTTTAATTCAAAACTTAATACATTTTTAATTGTATAACATAAATATATGTATTTTTAGGATGTAAACAGTTTTAATTTTGTTTTCTGGTTGATCTTAACCGTTGTGTGCGCGACTAAACAAAATAATTTCTCTTGTGCTGCAAGGAACTCGGACACTTAATATCTAGTTAACACGTTGTAAAATATGGGATACGGGATCGCCAACAGATATTATTTTTAGTTGAATATACATATGTATGTATGTGCAAACGCTGAATAAGTCGATGGGCATTGTCACTATTGTTTTAATTCTATTTATTTATCAGCAATAGCATCTTATGTTCAATTAATCTCTTTACAGCTGACGAAGTTAAAATACTATTCCCACCATATTTTTTATGAAATTTTTAGATTTGACGTAAATGCTCGAAATCGAATTGAATTTGTACTGAATTTAGCTTAATTCAATTTGCCAAACCATCGACAATCAGTCAAATCAGAATTAGTTTGCACGTTCTGTTCAATTACGGAACAGCTGTTTTGTTTCTTTGCAACTGAAAAACTAAATGTATAGTTTGTTGTTACTTCTTCGTTCTATACTGTTGCGGACATATCTGCAGAAAATAGAATACAACGTTTGTGGTGTGAAATTTTGCACATTTTGTGTTAAAAGTCAGATAATATTATTTTAGTTCAAGAATTTTGAAGATTCATACAGTTTTGTCAAATAAAAACATTTTGTATACATTTAAAAATTCATTCCTATAATAACACCATCTAAAGCCGAAGGTCCAGATATATAAGAAGTAAGTAAGACATTTTTTCTACAGAAAAGAGCGGCACAGACCGGCAACGAAAAGTAAAAACTAATAAGATCTTTTTATTTATTTTTTTTTTTATTTATTTATAATTTATAATTTATTTTAACATTAAAATGAGTACAAAGTCAACAAAGATATGTTATTTCCATTGTTTTTAGCAAAAAATTTCAACTTGCTAATAAAGCCACTGAATGCCAGCCTTTATAATCGTGATAGGCTTTTGCATCCTCTTTTTATGGCTGAGAGGAATACAAAGCCTCATATTGGTGTACAACCCCTCCATATTTTGAGCTTTTTTCACTCTCTTTTTGGAAAGACTCCCAAAGTTTTCCTTAAATCTGTTATCTTTGAAAAATGCCATATATACACATATGAATTATCCTTTATGAAATTATAACATTTTCAAATTTCCACAATTACCTTTCTCTTATTTCAGAGTGTACTACTGCGATCGGAACTTGTAGCAACACGTTCAGATTAATGCACAAGCGCATATACAATTTTTAATGGTTGCTTGTGCGTATACAATTTTTATATTGTGGATCAGTTTCAGTAAAAGTAATTTCAGGTTTATTTCATATGAACAGTGATTTTGTTGCCACAGCATATGTAATCCTTCTTTCTGCCTTCCATCCATTTGATTTCGATGTAAATTCCCAAAAAATATTTTTCAATTTACTAAATTCAAAATTTGTCTTCTACCAGACTAATTCACATTAGTGAGCTTTTAATGGAAATGAACTCTATCGTCTGTCTACCATGTGAGACTACTGATCGTTGTAGAAAATTTAATTAAAAAAATATTAAAGCATTGCTTTAAATCAGGAAAATATAGAGCAACTTGTTAAAAAAAAATAAGGTGACAGTCATCAACGGCATCTGCAATAATAATTTTTTATACAAAAAACTTTGACCCAAGTGGGCCTGTAAAACCTAACCCAACATAACGCTGGATATCAGTATGATTAAGAGACACATTAAACTGAAACTAAACTCGTATACAAAAACATCATCTAAATGATAAATTTGGAGCTCCGATACCTAAAAGAAATGTCGTACACATCAATTTAAATGATTTGTGGGATGTATGATAATTGCAACACTCTTCATTCACATTATTGTTATGACACTAAGACTTATATAATTAGTTCGAATATCGTTTCCTAATTCTTAGTAATTCTTTTCTTGACCTCGACAATATTTCTTTGGGAAATTGAGTCTAAAGTTTTAACATTATACAAAACAAAAATTATTAGACAATCCGATTTTTTACTACTTTTGAAGTACAAGTTCAGGATCTTAGACCCGGATCGCATACGTGAGGTTTAACACATGAAGACTTGAGTTTTTAGGAGAAGCAGTCTTATCAGTTTTTCTGATTGTGCACTAAACATGAATATAACTTTGGGACGACGATATGTTTTTACGCTTTCCCACAAACACAGTGCTTTGATAGTGCCATTTGAACGGTTTATTAGTGAGCGGCTGGTTTGCTTGTGGACGGAACTACTTCCGAGCACGAAAAATTTTTTCAATAGCTCACAAAATAATTATCCAGTACCGTAAAAACAATTCGTCTTATTCCTTAACCATTCATATCACACCTCATTTCGTGTATAAACATCATTAGTTTTTTTTTTGCTTTAAATTGAACCAAAATACTTATAAAATTGTAAACGTAAGAACCCCGTATATTTTTACTTGATTTTCAATTGACTCCTCATTTTTCTTCAACCACTTTATTATTTTTTCTTTTTGCTTTTATTATTTTGCTAACATTACAAAATAAGTGAATTTGTGTAAATGTTTCTTGTGTTGCTGTAATCTTTATGTTCAATTGGGCATGGCTTTGTGTCCTTTAATGTTTTTTCTGCCACTTCTGGCATTTTTGCTTCTATATGTTTGTGTTTTGTTGGTGATCACAATAAAGTATTTTTTATTCGCTTTTTTTATCATTTGCATATAATTTGGTTTCTTTTATATTTACATTTAAGTACTCGAATATGTATGAGTGTTTTTTTATTGTGTATGTTTGAGTTGTTAAAATCAGGACACTTTAGATTTTTTATTCCTTGTTTTGGCCTGTTGCCTTTTACTTTTATTTTAGTTATATATTGTATTGGAAAAAAGCGTTTGACTTTTAACAATTTATTCTGCTATACTTTTTATTATTATCATTCTATTAGTGATACCGATATGTACAATCAACGCTTTTGTTATAACAACTAGAGAGCTGGCTCTACTCCTACAACTACAGTCACTTAACGTTTCATTGCATTCTATATACATATGAAAGTATGTTTATTTATTAAAATATATGTACATGAACAGTGACAGTTGTGAGTTAAAATATATGCACTTATGCCATATATGTCGGGTTATATTTGGAAATTCACAAAGTCTTGTCTGTCTGCTTTAACAATATTTCTAATGATTTAAATTTCGAATTTCTCGTCTAATCTTAATTCAGTAAAAAAGGTATTTACATATAATTTCTTATTCAAGTGCTAAGCTGGCAGTGCTGTCCGATCGTCAATGCTATCAAAGTTTGTTGTGGAGCAAGAAATGTGCATTCAATTATGATGGTTTGTAAGTATTAGGGTTTCGCCTAACAGAGATGTACAATCACAATTTTCCACTGGAATGGCTCGAAGGACAACAGAAGCAAGTTTCTGTTCTGTTTTACTACTTAAAAGTATGTTTGCAAGACGAAGTTGACATGCAAACTAACAACAACTTTTAATATTCCAGCAGAACTATTGCTTTACCCAACCAAGTTTGTAAGTGACGGTTGTTAGTTGTTCTTGGGTTTCGTAAAGCGAAAAGAATGTAATTTGCTAACGATGTTTCACTTGGAAGCTATCTTTTTTGACACAAGGCAACGGGTATAAAATCAAGTCTCTGTGTTTTATTGCGTCATTCAATTAAATCAGATATAAGTTAAATATTGAAACAGTTAAATATTTATTAATCTTGTATAATTATGTTATTTGGTGAATAAAAAAATTAAGCAGTCTGTCTCTCTTCTATTGAGGCATCTGAAAAGCATCTAATTTTTTTACTCTATTCGGAAACTCAATTTTTTTAACTAAAAATGTTTATGCCCGCGATACAAAATTCCCAATTCCTCAGAAATTTCTCCTTTTTGTCACGTGCGTTAAACCGTGTAGTTGCTGGTACATATTTTAGAACCCTTATGGCCAGTTTATGACTTCATATTTAAATACGCATTTGGTTAATTTTCATTTAAATTTAAGTTGCATTTTCTGTGGAAATAACCATACTTATTCACCCGTTTGGTGATAAATTTTGATTGCTAAAAAACTTTAGCTTTAATTGCTGTCTGTAGTATAAAGTTAGTGATACGATATCATTTCTTGCACAGAATAAAAAATTTTCGATTTTTTTTTGCTGCTAATAGTTTGAACACAATTGTCTTAATTTAATATACTCTGAGAGTGAATATATACTCATACATATGTAAATATATTTTTGCCATTTTAATGTTGATGTTTTCATTATTAAATTTGAAATTCATTCATGTTCTTCTCTTCTTTTTATTCATTTTATATCTTGAGTTTATGTTTTTTGTAACACTTTATTTTTCTACTATAATGGTAGATTTTTTTCTACTTTCTATTTATTCATACAATTTTTATTTCATTTAACAAAATGAATGTTATTCTTCAAATAATATTTTTATTTTATGCTGCAATTTGTGTTGCGCTCATTGCTTTTCTCTTCTTTTTTTTTGACACTAAGTTTCTTTTGATATTTAATTTTCTCTATTTACTTTTCGCTCTGGTGTTTGTGTGTCTGTTTGTGTTGGTATTAAATTACATATGTATAAGTGTATGTGAAATATTTCTCACTTGTTCCAGCCGGACTGATGAAAATTAGATTATTGTTAGCTAACAACTTTATTTAAATCCATTTATTATGTTATTTTAAATATTCCAGCTGATTAAGGATTAACAAACATTTCTAAGCATCTTTTATTTGTGTAAACACAAGTAGAAATAATTCATTTGTAACAAATTTAATTGCTGAAAAATTTTATGAATCGAAATCCTTTGTTGGTGTTTAATACACCTTTAAAAAATTTAAAGAAAAATGACCATGCATTTTTTGTCCTCGAGCCAGATAATTACCTTCAACTTTTTTTTTATTAAATTATTTTCAATTACTTTCGAATCAGTAAAATATTATTTTTGGAAAATCCACATAACAAATTAAAGCTAAATTGAAAACAGTTAAAAAAAAAGTTAGACTTTCCTAGCAAAGCTCAGCACCAAAGCGGCTCTAAATTTATAAACTTTCTATCATCCATTTTTTTGATTTTATGAAATATAAAAACGGGGCCATAAAAGTTTTTCGTCAACGACATCTCTCGAAACCAGTTAATAGGAAGTTTCCGCAATTCGACCCAATTTTTTAATTCAGAGAAAGTAACTGAATTTTTGAACTTGAATTGAGCGGGTATTTGGGAGTTTAGAAAAAAAGAAAAACGAATTTTTAAACATTTTTCTTCAACGATATCTCTTTAACGAATCAATCGCATTTCATAAAAGTTAGTAGTTAATTTATATCAATGGCGTTTACGTACAGGTCAACTGTTTGCGTCCAAATGTAAAAAATAAGACCAGCTATGGCATTTTGATTTTCATGCACCCAACGTTTTGTTTGCTTTTCTCAAACTTCTTGAGTAGTTATTGATGATCTGAACTCTAAGTTGACTAATTTCTGGTGAACCATTAATAAAATTAGTACACATTTGACGAAGAGCAGAAGTGATTTCAAAGGTTGAATAATATGCGGTTAAGATATTTTCTGTATTAAAACTTGCAGACAAGCAACATTTTTAAAATATTAAAGCCAGTACTGCATGGAATAAAAATTCTTGTCCTTGAAAGAAGTTACGTTATTTTTTTCTATGCTTGACATTGTTTAGGCTTCTGGCTTATTTGAACGGAAGTTTAAAAATATTTAGGCAAAGATATCCTATTAATCTGATACACACAGAAAAAAACCAATGTAAAATCAACATGATATCAAGTGATTGTTAATATGTGGAAAACATCTAATTGAATTTACTTTTAACAATGGGTTAAGTTAAATCAGTAGTTGAAATTGTTAATTTAGTATTAAAATATGTTGATTTCAAATTAATCACATTAAAATAACATTATACATTTCAAATTTTACCTTGAAATTGTTAATTTAGTATTAAAATATGTTGATTTCAAATTAATCACATTGAAATAACATTGTACATTTCAAATTTTACCTTTTATAGAGTTAAAATAACATTAATCAATGTTTAATTTTGTAAATTAAGTTTTTGAACTAATAATTACAGTTTTTCATATAAGATTAACATTGCATAGTTGAAACAAGTTTAACTATTGTAAAATCAACATTGTTACAAACATTAAAATGACATTGTAATACTTTGACAAAACTTTTGTCAATTTCAAATATTAGCAAACGTTGGCTTATATTAAACCAACATGTAAAAAAGGTAATTAAAATTTGTGAAGTATTAATAATGACTGGAATAATATTAAAATAAAATTGCTGTCTGTTAAAAAAACATAAAACGATTTGAAATGAAATTAATTCATGATAAAAGAGATAAAAATCCAAAAGTACCGCGTACAATGTCAATTCAACATGATTTCTAGTTGTTTTAAAGTGGATAACTATATCTTTTATTTACCTTTATATCATGTTACACTAACATGAAACGCTTATGAAGCAAAATTGTTAACAAAACTAGTTGAATCAACATTGTTTTAGTGGATTTTACATGGTTTTTTATGTAGGTGCATAGCAAATAGCTAAAAGACACACAATAACGAAATTCAATCTAAATTAAGTGATAATTTACAAAATAAGTATAAAATTTAATCGAAAAAATTCATTACAAATTAATTTGTTTATTAGTTTACGTTTTGCAGTTTTCACTTTCATTTCATAGAGTCTTGTAAGCATTTGAAAATAGATGGTTGTGACATTTTTTTAAAATTGTTTTTGTTTAATTTTAAAACATTCACAACGAAATACTGTCGTATTAAAAAAATATTTGTATATAAAATTTGCTTTAAACCAAATTTTAAATGCGCAATTATTTTTGAATTCGGTAGGCAATCTTTGGTAGGGGAAAATTACACCCACACTACGCGTATACTTAATATATCAACACGTATACGATATAATGTGGTAATAACCATTTCAAGGGCTCCTTAAAATATGCTTCACTTAATCTTTTTCGTTTCTCGAAACTAACAAGATTTAAAAATTCTGATTTGACTTGAAATGCTACTCAATGACGCAATCAGACATAACCATTTTGACCAAAGACGTCAACATGTTTTGAATAAATTGCAAAGTTCAACTTAAGTTCGGTTCCTTACACATGTGCAGACAAACGAATTTAAAGCAATTTTGGATAAAAAAAAACTCCCATTTAAGCATATGCCGATGATGGCTGGTATTTACCTACACTGGGAATAAATATTTATTATTTTGAAAACATTCGTATGCATTCCTGGATGCTGCCAATGTTCCCAAACGACAGACGTTGTCTAGAAAAGGAAAATAAACATCATCAAAAATCACATTTATAACTTAATAAAAATGTAAAAACTAAGAATATGTTTCCGTTTTCCTTAGTTTTGATTTCCTTCTGCTACTTTAATAAAAAAATGAATGGAAACGTAAAGAATTGAGTTAAACTGCAAAAATAAAAGTAGTTACACGCAGACATATTTTAAACTTAGTTTCTGCTTAAGAAACATACACAAAAAAGGTCTATTGAACATTAGAGTACTTGTTTACTTCAATGCTTTGAAAACAACATTTATTTTAAATCAAATTGCGGCAGTTGCTTGTAGCTAAGTCTCGAATAAGATCAGATTTACCATTTGGAAATAAGCATATGATATAAAAACATTCAGCATCAATTGCTTTGGTTCGTCTGCCAATTCTCTGAACAACGTGAGTGATTTTAATAATGTATTTAGTATTGTTTACTACAGTTTGCCGGCCCAAAAAAAATAATTATGTTGTAATTTCTGATTGTTACTTATTCCTTCCTGGCGTTATCTGCTACGAACTGTTGCTAAGCAATCAATTTTTATATGACTACGAAAAGTTACAGCAAAAGTAAACTGATAAAGCTGAGACTTCTTTTTCTTTGAGGTTTCACCTTTTAAAGTGTTATCATCTTATGGCATTATTCACAAACGATCACTAAAGTGGTAGTAGTTTGAATGTTGGATTTTTATATAGGAAAACCGGTTTAAATGCACACATTAACTTTATTAATCGTTTGTGACTAAGGCCATTAATCTTTAAGCAAATATTATAAAATAATATTTGAAAATACGTGCCTACAAGTGGAACTTTACTTGGCAAACAAAATTACAATAATTTCAAATATTTGTTTTTGGTTTTCATACAAAATATACAGTTTATAAAAAAGGCAGAGAAATACGTAAAATTTTTCGTGTTGTTTATACTTTCATTATGTGCGAAAACAGCGAAAACAATTTTTAAATGTTGTTTCAGTTTGTCGATACGTTTTCGCGAATATGAACCGTCATTCCTAATATATGGGGCTCGGCATTTAAACGCTATTTACTTATTCAAAAATGTGATCTTTTAAAATGCAATTTCGCAATATGTATGTACAGTGCAGATTAGGTTAACACAACCAATAGAATGGATTGTAGCGAAAACCGAGTAAAAATATCTATCCCTTTATTCCACTAAAAAGCTTATTTTCAACCAAATAAAAGGTTTAGTAAAGAAAAAAGGTTACCTTTCGCAATAAATTCATTAATTTAATTTTAGTAAAGAATAAAAACAAATATATATTTAAAATATATAAAAAATACACATTCTAATATATGTATCTACATTTGTACTGACGGTTGTTATTAAATTGAAGATGCATATTTTTACCGGAAAAAGTGCGACTGTTTCGACTGTTATCTTAGCGGAACAACCACTCACAAACAAAGAAAAAAATTCATTCATTCATTCATCATTCCTAGAATAGCGGTAATTTAAAGTGGTTTTTGTACGTCATCATAAGATTTCACGCAAAATGGTTTATAGTATTGAATTTATTAATAAAAAACTAAAGTAAAAAACTAAACGAAATAGAGAATCTTAATTTTGTTTGCAAAGTTGCTTTAACAGAGTCAACAATATTAGGAATTGGAATATTGCGAATATCGAGGTGTTGCGCTTATTGAGGGTTGCCTTAACCGAGTCTGCACTGTATATGCGAAACAAAAAATTTAGCTTCCAATTTCGTTTTTGCCGCATTTTGGCCGATTTCAGTTCACCTTGAATAAAGAAGTTTTACCAGTAAATATTTCAATATAATTAAAATTACATACTCGTATACAAAATTGAATCAAAAACTTTTTACACAAAAATGCTTTGTATTACTTGAATGTGTTAAGCAATCACTTCAGAAATAGTAAAAGTATGACTTTAAGGCTTAAAGTTTAAGCCAACAAACACAACACAAAAAACCTTCGGGTTAAATTACTGCACACATTTACAAAATTTATAGTTGCAAAAGTAAAAGTGGGAAAAGCGAGAGAGAGAGAGAAAAAGAATATTTGCGTCTAATACTTAATAATGATAATGGTGTGTTCATGAAAAACTTTTGTGAAAACAACTGCCGATGGAGACCAACAGAATAACATGGATGTATTTATTAATGTTGCTTTGGCGAAAGTGTGTGGGGGTAAATAGTGTTTTATATGTTTTTTGATTATTTGATTTTGTTTTTGACTAGTGTCTACTATTATATAGTTTTTTCTTTTATTATATTTGTTCTTTATTCGTGCAATTCTGTTTAATATTTTATTAAGAGCTCATTTCTGCATAGAAAAACTCAGTATGTGTACTATTATTTTCGGAATTTTTTGTATGCTCTGTGGCCTTTTGGCGCAATGCGGTTGTTTTGATTGCTTTGGAGCGTGGTTCAACAAAATTGGTTCACAATGAAACTTATCACTCTAGATTATAATCAGAGAAGGAGTTTTTAAAATAGTTCTATAATTGTGTTGTTTTTTTATTTTAAATTAGCATAGAATTGAAATGAGAATTAAAAATTTTTTGTTTGCAAAACTGAATTAGCTGGTGCATTGAGTTAAATTTGAAAACTTTAAGATAAATAGACTTAATTACAAAGACAATTATATAGCTTTATTTACTAAATTTTTAAATTTGCGAGCACTATCCGCGGTCAGTAATTGAAATCAATAAATTTTCTCATTAAATAGGATGAAACAAAAACTGAGTGAAAAATATTTCTGTATTTCAATATGAAGAGTTACCTATTTTATTGAATATTTTATTAATCATGTATCAAACTGAGAACAAGCCTACGAAAAAGTGTATTTTTTCATTAACAAAAAACACTTTGTTAAATGTGTTTCCGTACTCTGTATTCTCACAATAACGTGTTACATAATTTAAAAATATTTTAAAATAATTTTTATCTTTTGTTTGATAAAATTAAAATGCGTCTAGTTTGTACAATCAGCGAAGCGTGATTTCAAAATAAACACAAGTTGGCGTCTCGGCATCAGCGAAGGTATGATTTTTATTTTCGTAATCTAACTAATATTATAAATGTGAAAGTTTGGATATATGGATGGGTGTATGGATGGATGTTTGGATGGATGTTTGTTACTCAATCACGCCAGAATGGCTGAACGGATCTGCATAAAATTTGGCACAGAGATAGAATGTAGTCTGGAATAGAAAAATTTACTTTTTAGCCCGGTAAAATGTATGATTCTCTTGTGGAATAGATTTGTATTTTTTTAGGTTTTCATAGAGCAAAGGATCGGCATGATTTTTTGCACGGGTAGTGGTAGTTTAGGGGTCAGAAAATGACATAGGCTTATTATTATCATCATGTAATTTTGCATACAAGGGGTACAGAAAAGGACATAGAGGCGCCAAGTGTAGTTACTAAGTTATAAAACTTTTAAAAATACAAGGGGTACAGGAAACGACATAGAAGAAAAGGACATACTTTTTAACAGCGGGTTACTTATAAAAAAAATTTTATGTATGTATGTAAGTGTATTATTTAACATCTTGGATTATATAAATACTATTTAAGCTTCCCATGTAGATATAGGACGTTAGAAATTTTGTCGTCAGTATGAAGCACTTATCCCTTAATAATGTTAAAGACATAAATTTAATAATGGATATCTAATAATTAAAGTAGATGGACATCGCAGGTGAACATGACACCGTAGCTCCTTTATAAATAAATGGTGACCCAAAGTTAATGCCTGATTTGAATTTTCCGAAATTTTAGCAGTTAGTGCTAGTATCTAAAAAAAACAAGCTCATGTCCGACAACCTTTTCATAATTAACATTTTGAGCTCTGTTTTGCCGGGCATCAAAATACTTTGAACTCCAGTTACGAGTATGTCCCTCCAGGTCCTTAGATTTCTTAACAAAAAATACAATATCCCGAAGCGCACTTTTCTAAATTTTTTTTGTATTTAAATTCGTTTTTTGTAAAAAGGTGAATGTTGAAAACCCAAATTAAAAAATTCATATTTTATAACTTTTGTTTTAATATTTCTAATGTATGCTTGTTTCTCTTGAAAATATTTCGTGAAAAACTTCATATCAAGTTGAATACAAATGCGCTTCCAACTCTTTGTTATATCAACTTTTTTTTGTCCTGCTTCTAAGTATATTGTGTTCCTTTCATTTGTAATATTTATTCCCTTTGAACCAGAAAAAATCTTTGAAAACTCTTGGGTCATGTCAACAATTTAATAACCACTTGTTATGAAATACAAATTTTGTACAAATAAGAATTTCAAATTACACTTGTTCGTATTATTTCACGATTATGTGTTTTTATTGTATTTTGTTGTAAATTTTTATAGCATTTTTTTTTTTTTTGTTGTGTTCTTCGGTCCTTTGTAATTCATTAAATATTTATGAATGAAATAAGAATAAGGCAAAAAGAAAAGTAAATCTAACTTGATTGTTTGCTCAGTTGAGTTCTTGCCGTATCCCGTAATACAAAATTACAAAACGAAATACGCTAATAAATAATACTCTTGGTAGGTTAAAGCAGAAAAGTTGCAAAAATTATATACAATTCCTATGAAATTTTGAAAACATTTGTAACATAAGGAAGAAGCGACAACAAAAATTTAATATAGAAATGATACCAAGAAGACAGTATTGCAAAAATATTATTACAAAATATAGTATAATGCATGTAATTTTTTTGTTGTTGTTATACTAAGCAAGATCAAGATATTTCAGCACTTATATTTTCATTTATTGCTTTAGCTGGAAATGAAAATAATACTATTGCAATGTTGTTGTTTGATTATGCAAGCTGTATATATGCTTGTATATGTATGTATATGTTTTTAGTCATATGAGTATGAGTATATAAATTTGTTTTAAGAGTAAAACTTTATTTCATGTCTTTCTTTTTGCCGAAATAAAATTGTAATAAGCAAAAAAAAAACTCACGTTGGAACTTACAATTTTTTTATTAATGACTTCGAAGTACCCTACAATTACAAAAAATAGAAGTTACTAAATATAATTAAAAATTCAATAATAGTTCTTTCAAAATTTATGTCTAAATTTAAACTGATCGTTTTATAAAAAATATACTAGGAAAATGGGTCTTAGTTACAACGCCTATTGCAGGAATTGTAACGATGAAGAGAAGACTGTGTTTCATCTTCTATGTCAATGCCCTGCGCTACTAAGCGTAAGGAGTAAGATAATCGGCTCTGATACTTTGTCAGATCTAAATAATCTGGCAGGTATTGGGCTACACAGACTATCCGCATTTCTATAAGAAACCGGGTGGTTTGAAGAGGAGGCGGGGCAGATGTAATTTCTTGTCTCACTCGCTCTAGGGTATCATAACGGTACCGAACTAACGGACCCAACTAAGCCACCATTTGAATGGTGGCTGCCCCATTAACTTAACCTAACCTAAACTACTATAAGGGCCATTAACAATAAAAACATTTACTTGACACGGAGCTATGTTAAGATTTCACTTTTAGATAAAATTAACTGATATGTTTTAGTTAAAATTTTTAACTTGAAAAAGAAGATGGGATTTGAAAATTAATAATTTTTTTTGTTTATTTTAAAAATATTTTTATAAATTCTTTAAAAAAATTGTGATTTAAGCTTTACCATCTGAAAAATGCACATGTCTGTGCAGAAATCGTGATCAGATGTTAGATGAACAGGTTGCCAGTGAAAAAATAAGAAGGAGTACCAGCCCACTTGGGTCCAAATTAATGATGATCCCTTTGTTGATTTTTTTTTGCAATTCCCAAAAATAACTTCCTGGTGTGATTCACAATAGTTGATAATTGTAAGTTAACTAAATTTTTTTATTGTTAATGAAAGTTCTTAACATCCAAATAAAATTTAATTTTAGACTAACTGAAAGTTATTAAAGTTTAAAATTCAATAAGCATAACTGAACTATGTGTTAATGGGGATAAGTCATACATCGAGAGATAATTTTAATTACATATGTACATAAATATCATAAATGTATTTAAATGTTGTTTACGTTTAAAAAAAAGTTCACTTTAAATTAAAAATTATTAATATTTTCCCATAATTCTGCTTTATGCGACTTAGTAATTTACTTAAAAGTATTTAAAAGGAATTATTGGCATTATTTGGATAAGGACAGTGTTAAGTACATTCTATATTTTTTTCAGGTTTGGTAAAAAATTTGATTTTTAGTTTTATGCGGCATGAGTCGTCAAGCATATGTTAATAAAATAGCAGCAATAGATCATCAAAGATAAAAAAATATTTTCCTTTTTTTCATATTAAATATATTCAGCCATGTTCTACAAAAGTAGTGAAATATGAAAAGTAAACTTTTAGTTTTTGATGTTCTGAAAAAGTAGAGTACATTTGTATTGAATATTAAAAATCAAATGTAAAAAAAAATTATGCAGAACATAAAAAATTTAAACGAAAGTGATTTCAGTGGAGTTCCACTTCAAAATGGAATGTAGAACATACCGGATTAAGTTTGTTTTTATTTAAAAAAAAGTGAAACATACAAATTGTTTTCGTTACAACTAAATGAAAGATTATAATCCATGTTTCATCTGAATGAAATATGACAAAAAAATTTAAATAACTAATAAAAGTATTTTATTATTGATTCATGTGTCAAATCAAACGAACTTGTTAACAAGAGTAGAGTAATATTAAGAAAGCAGACAAAAAATTGTACCGAAATAAAACTCGCACAAAACTGGAGGAATAGTATAAATATTATATATATTTTATTTTCGTTAGTACTGTAGACATATAAATGTACAGAGCGTAATCATGCACAACTTGTTGTACACTTTTAGAAGTTGATGAAAAAAATCGAAGGAAGCGGAAGTAGCACATGCTTGCAAAGGTTCATATAAATAAAATTCATTTAATATCAACCTTAAGCAAATGGTGTTACTTACCACTTGCTTACATTCCTAAAGTCCACAACTATTGCTACCAGTGCAAAGAGAGTTATCGTAATAAAAATACATGCTAACATACACTTACACTTCCAAAGTCTAAGTTAGTACATCTGTGTGTATTATGTTAACCCCACTTAAGGGGTTTATTTATATGAGATTTTTATTATTTCATTACTTGACATTGGTAGGCGTTATGAAGTGTACGAGTGTGGTGCTGCTACCGCCAACTTCATTTAGCATTACAACTTTAGTTTACTAAGTTACTTATATTTACTTAAATCTCATGCATTTTTCTTTATTTGTCGTTACACGAAAGTGACTACTAAAACTTAATTTTTTTCCGTCCTTTTTATGGGTAAATAAAAATATGCTTTCACGTCTCTTAGTAAATACATATTTAAATTAAATTGCGGAAAAGGCTGAAATAATAAGAACACATTCCTACACGTGCAAAAAATTGGAGGTCTAGGCAGAGTCGCATTAATTATAATATGTTGTCTACCAAAATGCACAAACCTTCTAGTCATATAATAGCTGTTCTAAAATAATTTAAATACTACTTTTGTCCCAATCAGCAAGTTCTGATTTTATGTTTGCAAGCATTTGTGATTGTATAACACTGGTATAATATTTAAAATCACAAATTATAATTAATTCCTCTTTCTTAATTTGTAATCCAAAATTGAGTGGAGGCAAACGATTAATTTTTGTTAAAAAAATAAATTTATGTAATATAATAATTCTCCATTCTTTACCTCTTTTTTATTTATTTTATATGGCAACAAAAGTAACTGATAAGAATTTAGTATTTAAAAATTCATTAAATTTAAGTTAATTCCTTGAGATGCTATACCATGAACTTTCAAAATATCGATTGGATCTTTCGATTATATTAAGCTTTTTAAGCGAAAATAATTAGACAACTAAAAACAGTGGAGCGTTTTTGTAGTCACACTTTTAAGTTGAAAGTATTTAAGATGCAATTTAAATTTACCCACGGACTTATATTTCACTTCTATTTATAATCGATTAAGTGACAGCTGTTGCGCTATTTCGATTAGTTTTACGATAAGAGAAAAACACTCTTGTTAGATATTGGAAAAGAGAAAATATACAGTTTTAGTTTACTATAATAAAATCAAATTTTATTTTCAGTTAAAATCTTTCTGGTATTTTGAATGTATTAAACAAGAGAAATGTGACTTCTATTTTTGTTTTTCAATATTTTTATTAATATTAAAACTTCTTATCCATATTGTTATGTAAAAAATTACATCACTAGTTAGTTTTTTCCTTTGAAATCATTTAAAATTGTAATAATAATATATTTTTCTATATGTTTATCAAAACTGTATTTTGTATAAAATTCATCGTCAAGCATTTTAAATTGAGTAACTTTGCATTTGTAAATCTAATAGTTTTTATTACTTTAATATCAATAATAATTTTCTCTTTATTATACTTGATTTAGTCTTTTTTTCAAATACATATATCAAGTTCTCTTTAATTTTAGCTGAAACTAACTTTTTGATAGTAACGAAGCAGATAAGTCGAAACTAAATAGACTATGAATAATATAAGCATCAACTATAAATATTTCAGACTCAAGTGAGATCCATTGTGAATAAGCTCAAGTAAGTTTTGTTTTGTTATTTATATACAGGGCAAGTTTAAATATGCACATAAATTATTCAAATATGCATGCAAATATTCCTAAACAAAAACATCAAACTATGCACAAAAATGTGCACCAAAAAAAATACAGACTGGTAATTTTTAATCTTTTTTATTTAAATAAATATTTATTACAAATTATAATTATAGTTTTTTTTTAATTTTTAAGTTGAAGGATCTTTGATTGTTGTTTTTAATCCTGCTCAACGTTGAAGGGACTATATTTCGATTTAACAAATTTTTAAGCTTGCCAATAAATATTTTATTCTTAATATTTTAAAGTTATTATTTTACAACTTCTATGAAGGATAAAATTTCATGTTAAGGAATTTTTTTAATTTGATTTTGGTTTAAAATTTGATTATACTGTGGCAAATAAAATCAAAATTGTCTTTAATGTATGTTAATTCTCTTTTTGCCGACGAATTCTTAAATAAAGTCTTGGTATTACATTTCGATTCTGCCTCATCATCGGAAAGCTCATTTAAAACGCTGCTTATTTCTATAAAATTATCGCAATAACAGCCTTTAACAATGATCTCCATCTAGTGGAACAGGATTTTTGGAGGATTGATCATACTTGGGAACATAGAATGCAGTAAACTGAGAGGAGAGGTCGCCTGGAAATTAATTAAGACAAAAAGCAAAACAGCTTTGCAATATGCAACATTGCAAAATGTAAGCGAACAAAATTTGCAATTCTATGCAATCCTTGAGCCAGACATGTAACATGCAACATTTTTGGGTAAATAATTTTTAATGATCGCTTTTTGCAGACCATATATGGAGCTGCATCAGTTACCACAAGTAATTTTTTTTTTAAAAGAGTTGCTTACCTGCGTAGTAAGCAAATTTATGCAAGTTATATCACAAATCCTTTTTTTTTCGAAAAATTTTAATAATATGCAAGTGCATAGTTTTTGTACAAAAATCATTAAATACTTGCCCTGTTCATTATATTTAAGGTAGTAATAGTCACAATATATTAAGCTTCAAATATTAAATGGTCGATGATTGTAGCCGAAAATGTAACAGCACATTTTATGCTGTCGACATGACGCTATGCAATATTTAAGAGTTCTGATTAATGAAAATGCTGATTAATCGAATATTATAAATATTTTTTATTTAAACGTGAAATACTAAAAATCATCTAATCAAACTTTTTGTAATCACAATTAAAAATAAATTGTTCAATTTAAAAGCTCCTGTTAATGTCGTATGTGTTGTGTAATCATCTAATTATACAGTATTGTATTTTTGTTATTGGTAATTTTCATACAAAAGTGTGTTATAATTATACGTTTGAATTTTATATGTTTTATAAATGGTTGTATTGAGGATTATAAATGGTTCTATTGAGGACAGGTATGGAAAAATTCTATTTGTAAATCTAAGTTTAGACGAATGTTGAATCAGCATAATTATGCTGAAAAAATTGTTAAAGGTCACCCCCCACATTGCAAAAAACGTGAAATTCCTCCAAAAGTTGCAAAATTTAGAAGAAGTCGTAAAATCTTCTAAAACGAGATAGAAATGCAAGGAATGTGGGAAACTCGCAAAAAACTACAAAAATGGCGAAAATTCGCAATAACTTCCAATCATTGAGAAGATGAAAATGTTTAATATCATTTAAAAGTCGATGAAACAATAAAAAATAGAAAAAGTAATCCACATTGCAAAAAACGCGAAATTTTGCAAAAAGTTGCAAGCTTTTGAAACTTTTGAAAAAATATGTGTTTATATCCTAATGTATCTCGATTTTGTACTTGGTAAGTTTTGCAATAGCTAGTGATATTTCCTCCGGGTACATCATTTATGTTTATTTTAATTTTTATTTATATTAATAAATTTTATTGCAAAAATTATACGTTAAAGTATATTAGTTGAATAATAGCTAAAAATTTTTGTCAAACTCAGCAATTTCACAGACTGCAATGAATTGAGATTTAAAATACGACAAAATAACGATACAACAAATTTGTCTGTTTACAAGAACATAAACAAATTATCAAACGATAATTCTACGACTGAGCTTGTGAATTGAACAATAATAATAACCTAAATCCTTAGTATATTATGTTACATCTTACTTTGATTATGGTCAACTCAATCACTTTTTTCTTTGCGTGCATCTACAAACAAATGACTATTTTAATATTGTTGGCATCTTTAAGATTTCGGTTGGCTTAAACAATTTATGCCACTAATTTTATTATCAGGGTGTTTTGTTGTCGCTTAATTTTAATTTGCTTAATTCTGCGGTTACTGTTATTATTATTATTATTTTATTTCTTCTGGTCTTTATACTACTTTGTTCTGCTTCTTGTGGCAATTTTTATTTTTGCTTCTATTAACTGGAAGCTTAGTGTATTTAATTTTTTTCTAAACTATTTTAGAATTAAACTGTACAACTCTGCAAATTTTGTTATTATATTTTTCAGACATAAATAAGCAAAATTAAACTTTTAACCAACAAAAATTCATATAAAAATATTCATATAAAATTAATTTGGGTTTGAAATGTATTCTAAAGGGAATTTATATTAAAACTTTGTTTTCTTCTTTGTATTTCAAATACAAGTTATTTTTTATGAATACGGGACATAATGTTTATTATGATAGTTACATGACAAATGCAATTAAAAAATTAATTTAAATTTACCTACATACATATAAGATTATGTTAAACTTTCAATTTATGCAAAAGATTGAAAAAATAAAGAGCTATGAAACTGATTTAAAATAGCGTTAAATTCCCTAGAGGGAAAGGAACCTGTTACAGGATACGTCACGTGACTGGTTCCTAGGGACTGACAACCGGTTCGAGTTCCGGAACTTTATATGAGAGGTACCGGTAACTTTTGCATGGCGTTGTCATTGGAGGGGGTCAATTAACATAATTAAGATATTCGGTGAAAGGTTCTAGGCCTAACCTTTGCGTACTTGTCCTGTTATAGTATCCTTAGTACCTGTTATGGTTTTCTAAAAATCGGTAATAGAACTATCCTAGAGCAGAATGTACCCTATTTGTATCCTGTTAGCTTTTCAATGGTTATAGCTTCGGTTTAGATTAATATAATTTTCAAAAAATTTGTTTGGTCCAAATCAACAAATGCATTATTGTTTTAGTCAGATTATAATATCCTTAATTAATGTAGATTACATTAATCACCATAAATAATAAAATAAAATAGAAAAAAATACGTAAAATTTATTTGCGTGAGGGAATTTTGTAGGCGCTTTTGCTCTTTTCACCAGTCACGACTCGGGAACTTTTTGTACCATTCATATTTTCACCAGTCATAGGACAGGTATGTTCAGGACAATGGGTACAACATTTCCTGTAGGGTTATTATGTGATAAATGTGCAAATTAGTTATTCGTTTGTTAGCAGTGACTTAAATTGAAGGCTACACATTTGAAATGTACTGACATAACATTATTTGTATATGCTAGTCAGAGCTGTTCAATACAAATTAGAATAAGGAATATACGTTTAACTGTAAAGCAATTTTCCGAGTGGGATGAACCCTACGCCCCACTACACAAGGGAAATAACTCACTTGTCTAAATCTAGGATATATTAACATATTGTTCTCTTCTAAAGTTATTATCTAACAAAAATTCTGAGCCTTCATCAAAAGACATTTTAATCGGTTTGGTTTTATTACCACAGCAAAGATTTCGCATTTTGAAGCTCGATATGGGCTTTTCATTGATTCCTTCAAAACTGCGACTAAGTCTTTGTTATTACGGCTACGAGCAGATGCACGAGTAGTTGCTGAACGAAGAAGTAGTGTGGTTTCATTATTGTTGATAATGACAAACGCACTGCCCCATTTCTCTTTCCGCGTTCCGATTTTTCTGAGAATGGAAGTTTCTTGCATCCAATAGTAGATAAAACGTGCAATTAAGAAATATATATTTGAAATTTATTGTTAGACCACAATTAAGCCAATCAAAATATTTTTTTTTGTAATCCGTCACGTCTTCCGTGAGATTTTTCAAATTTTGATTTTACTCTAATGCAAAATACACATGCCTTTTCCATAAAATTTTTGGAAGTTTCTTCTCTAATATTTTCATATCAAGTTTTATCTACGAAACAGTCATTTCCATTTCAGTCATTACGCCATTTCCTTTTATTCATATATCACATAGTTCAGCATTTTTAAAAATGTCTTGTGTTGGAAAACAATAAATTTCACAAAAAGCGCAAGTTTATATTAATAGAATAAACTTTCAACACACCATTCATGCTATTTAAAAAAATTAGCGTGGACAAATTGGATATCTTCTTAAAAGTATACACAAAGTAAGAAAAAAAGTATCGGGTCTAATTGAATTTGTTTCATTAATATAAAAAAATGTTGATTGTTATGTGATCAAAAACATTAAATTCTTGCCAATACCTTTATTCTTGATTCAATAATTTTTTAAAACTTCTTTTGTAATATCGAAAGCACGCGACTTAAAATTGTATTAAACAGTACAATTTTGTACCTAAGATGTAGAAATGAAGTGTTCAGCCACACCGATTAATCAATAATTTGCAATAACAAGATTTATTTTTACATGTTCTGAAATATTGACCAACAAATTACAATAACTTTTTTTGAATTTCTGACTATTCTGCACCTCGAGATCATCATTTACCCCTATTTCAAACCAAGTCAGACAATATTTAAAGTTTACATGTGCAATCATTGAGGATCCTTACGTCGGCATTTTTTTTCGTCTGAGCTTTAATGTTCCCAGAGCAATTATCATGGTCCCCCTTTCGCTTGGGCTACGCACGTTTATTCATGAAAGTATATTAGTAATTGATTTTCTCTCTCCAAGTACTTTTTATTAGAATGGAAAACAGACACCCTCAGTTTCTCAGGCAAAGAATTAACCTAGAGGAATTGCTTTCAGGGTTAAATAAATTTTATTTATTTTTCGAAAAAAAATATCCTCCACAAACCCTTGTATTCTATAATATTATGTATATGTTTGCAATAATAAATTACAAAATTTTTAACAAGCCATAAAAATGTTACTGCGAACATTTTATGAACTGAAGAAATTCATAAATAAAAAGCACAAGCCACGTTTATAGTCGTCGACCTTTTTCATTAAGGTTCAACTGGCAGGACTTTACATTTAGATAAACATTTGGCCATATTTAATATTTGTGTCCAACGTTAGATGTGCTTAACCAAAAACTAAGGCCTTTCATATCGTTTTGTTTATATATAACACAACAAAATGTAAACGTTTTTCAGAGACAAAAAATAATATTTATAAACAACACAAAAATCAACACAAAACGATAAACTAAACAAAAAACAGTCGTTTAGAAAGATAAATACCAAGAAAGTCCTTTTGATGTGGCTGCCAGTAGAAGCGGTAAAACAAAATAAAAAATAAAGGAAAACAAACGTTTAGATATCCACTGACCAAATACAAGGGTCTACTGAACTTCTGTACTATTCTAAATATTGTTTTGTTTTCGTTTTGTCTGGCATTTGGGTCTGTATGATTCTTTATAAATTTTTTCCCTTCAATTTTCTTGTGCTTTTTGCATAAACATTTGAGAGAAAAAACAGAATACCTAATAACGTTATTGTTATTTTTAAAGCAAAACTTTGGATACATTTTTATGCACAAATACATCAACGAATTCTTCAAAACAAAGTTCACAAATCCACATAAATGTAATAGATGAGAGAGAAATGACACAAAATTGGAAAAAAAATTACACAGCCAGCAAAAAGAATGAAACTTTTAATTAAAACAAAACAACGCTTTTTACCATTTAGAACTTAAAAAAAGTAAATAAATAAATAAAGAAGAACGACTTTTTATAATTTCGTGTTCAGGCTGAAAAATTGCACAAAACTATTGTTGTAATTTGTTGCAAGTTTCTTTTGAAAACACACACAAAAAGGGAGCAATAATAATGTTCAACAATATTGCTACAAATTATGACTACTTATGAACTATAATAATATTCATTTTACACACACAGCCAGTCACTTGCATTTTTTATACCTGTGCATTTTGTGCTTAGTAATATAATCACCCCTATTCTGTGCTTCGATTTGAATCGAAACTTTCTGCATTTTGCAAATTTACTATTCTGCGTTCCGTTTCACGTATCATTTTGATTTCTTTTTCGATTGTATGTATTCTGCACTGCGATCGTAGCAACTTTTTTACAAGTGCTTTCCTTGCTAACGGAAAGTTTTTCGATTTCTGTTTTTGTATTTAAAAAAAGTGCATAATTAATTAAAATATAAGTATAAAATGCAATAAAACCATTTTGAAATACATTAATGTTTTATTTTTATTTCGACAAATTTTAAAACTTTATTTAATTTATAGCATTACAAAAAACACAACTCCTGAGCGATATGAAAATCTGTCAAATTTAATGGCAACGAAGAATAAATAATTCGTGTGGATATCAGAAGCAGCCCAAGGAAGAAGTTCAGGCATTCTGGGATGAAGTTCCAAATGATGTATGTATAGAAAATGAAAATATCACCTCCAGCGCTGCAGGATTCTTCACACTGGAATAGTTTGGCCACAAATACCGCTTACTTTATTTATTTATCTGATGTGTATATTTAATTACAGTTACCATAATATTTATTTTTTAAACATTTATTACTTGATTTTTCACTAAATTTAACTTTTTACAAATTTAACAATTACAATGTTTATAAAATTGTTTATTTTTCTTGTTTCTTTTTCAAACGTTTAATTGCAAAGCAAATGGTTTAAAAATACTATTTTTTTCTTCTTTTTCTCTCGATTAAGTTTTATTTTTGGAATAGCAATTTTCGATTCGAACGTAACTGAGTGCGGGAACGTAATCAAAATGCAGAATAGGGGTGCTTGTACTCTACAAGAAATGTTTATACTTCTTTAGTCGTTTTCACTTTGTACTTTTCGTGTGTATATTAAAAGAAACGTGTACAACTTCAAGTTGGTATAGTCTGTACTGCTGATGAGATGATAAATCTTGGAGTAAAAGGTTCAACTTAAAGAACGCCTATAGTGTGAGCGCATGCTGAAGTTTAGGCCAATTATAATCCAATCAAACTTGTCGCAAAACAACTGAGAACTGTTAAATCAGCCATCGCAGAAAACAGTGCAGGCTTATAAGGCAATATTTTTCTATCCTTTGATTTATCTAATTCGGAAAAGTATGCATTCAATTCGTTCTTAATTTTGGTAGAACTGTTATTGCATTTTATCATTTAAGAAGTTTTTGCTAAAATAAATTTTTCACAAAGTTCTTACTTTAACAAAGAAAAATTATATAAAATTCAAAAAAAGAAAAGCAAAAGGATAAAAATGAAAACGAACTTTTTAAAAATTTGGGAGAAAATTGTACAACTATTGCATAGTTGCTGGAGATTTTATTATTTTCCTTGGCTTCTGTTTTTTTTTTCTAAAGAAGTTAACTTAAATTATTGCAAAAAATGCAGGCTAACTTAATTTCTTTATGAGTTTGACTGAAAAGAAAGAACATTAGAGGATTATTAAGGTGTAAATTACTTTCAAGTTTGCTTTGTGCTTCTCACACTTGTAAACTATGATTGGAAAAACAATTTTTTCGTTCTTATATGTATAAAAAATCTTCTATATAAAAAATCACAACGTTTAAGTAGAGCAGAACAAGTGTTTGCTTTGTTTATTGTCAAGATATTGAAAAAAAAATTGTTCTACAATATATAATGAGAGATACGAATTAAAGTGGATTCACCCATTTGTTTCGGACAAAATTGACTGAGAATTTTCGCCAATAGGATTCACTCATTTGAAAAAAAATATATTCCGGAATATCATGTGGTAGCCATGAAATATATAAATAAAAAATAAAAATGAGGGACAAATTGTGTGTAAAAAATGACAAAAGACCTGTGCTTTTGTTAATAGTTAATGAACTAAATCAAGAGAAATTCTTTTCAACTCATTTATAGAAAAAAAATATTAAAATAAACGAATTGCTGTAAAAACGTTTTTGAAACACTATAATGTGGCAACTCAAATCAATTTTGTCCAGACAAAAATTCAAATTAATCCAATTCGAAATAAGCGGTGTCCGAAAAAATTCATTTCTCTATGTCAACAACAGAGACAACAAACAACATATGAAAAATATGTTGTACGGAAAAAAATTCGAATTCAGTTTTGGCCTCAAATAAAATAAATTTTTAAAATTTAAAATTAGAGGCAATTTTTTAACGATAGATACTTTTGTTATTAAAAAATACTTAATATGTCATCAGATATAGGATTTTGTGCCGTGATGCAAATTTTTTATTCAATGAATTTAGTAAAATTTTAACGATGACAATAATAAAATAGTACCAAGAACTATATCAGTGATTAACAGCATAAGAAAAAACAAAAAGTATGAGAAGAAATAACTAGATGTTTTCGTTCCTTAATAGTTTTTCCTCTCAACCCCAAGTGACACCATTTATCATACGAAATTGCTATTATGTTGGAAACTTTTTTGAAGTCCTACAAGCTTTTCGATTTGTTTATTCGCATTACGAGTGGACCAGGATACAAGTAAATTTTAAAAGAACCGTTAGCCGATAACAGAGGAAAATAGTTAATTAAGTCTCATTTATGTTTGCTTTTTCCATTCTACTCTAGAATAACAATCCAATTTCAATTTTTAAATAAATTTTCAAGATCACATTCAGCATGCGAAAATAATGAAAAAAAGCATTTTGCAAGAGAAAGATTTTGGTGTCGTAAAAATTAACGATGTGAGATGGAAATGGAAAAATTGGAAAAAAATTGCTAAGCAAAATTTTGTTGGTTTTTATTTTGTGTTGAATTAGATATGATAATATTCTCTTATTTTTTCGACCTTTATAAAAGATTTCTCAAAGCTTTAGGTCAATTTATATAAAAAAAATGTATATTATTTATATTTTCAATTTTTTAAAATATCAATATTTCGCCAATATCGTTGAATTAGATTAGATATATTAAGTTTTTTCTATTCCATAATATACAAATAAATAAAAAAACATTTTTTTTCATAGTTGTTCTCAACTGTTTTCCAACGACATCAGGTGTAATTTAATATTTTTTATAAATTCTAGCAAAAAATTACAAAAATTGCATATTGTTAGGTCCTTGTACATAAATATCATGTTATATGCCCGACTTACGATTCAATTTCTACATATCATAATTAAATAATTAATAAACAGATAGAAAGCACAGATAGACTATTTTAAATGTATAATTTAAATAATAATAATAAAGGGAAAATATCACAGTCTATAATTTTCAAGTTATTCAAAAAGAGTTTTGCAGTTTGGTGTTGTTTTTCTATTTTTTCCTATGTAAATGTTCAATTCACAAGCTCAGTTATATGGCTTATCGTTTAAAAAAAGACGTTAATTGTTGATGTGCTTGTAAATAGGCAAATTTGTTGTATCGTCATTTTGGCGCATTTTAAATGCCAATTCAATGTAGTCAATTCATTGTGAGTAAATAATTTATATCGGGCAACAAATTCAATGAAATTACATAGTCATGTACTCGTATATATCTTTGAAACCTTACCACAGCTGAAGAATTTTCTTCCATTTTATTATTACATTTTTATTTATTTACGGGAAATTTTTTTACGCTTTCTTAAATTTCGTTTTCATTAAAATCTTCTGCCACAATAGTCGACACTTAACTCAGTTGATACCATGAAATTAAAGCAGATATGGGAATACTAATTTTACGCGAAATATTTAATAACATTTTCGCGACAAACAATTTTGATTAAAATGGCTTGCAAATTAAATTGAAATGAATCAAGTATGTATATATACCATTAAGAAGAATGTATTTTCTAGGTTTACTTATCACATATTTAAAAGATTTTTACTAATTAATCTAACAAATAGAATTTCTTCATACCTGGCCTCAATACAACTATTTATAAAACATATAAAACTCAAACGCATAATTATAACACACTTTTGTATGAAAATTACCAACAACAAAAGTACAATACTATATAATTAGACGATCACGCAAAACATACGACGTTAATACGAGCTTTTGCATTGAACAATAGTGTATATTTTTTTGTTTTCCTTATTCTCTCTGTCTAGTATTATTTACTTTAAAATTTATTATCGAAATGTTACTCCATCAAAGAGTAATTTTTATAAAAGTGGAATACAGAGGGTTTTGAATATAAGCTGTCGATGTATATATTTTTTTCAATCTAAGGATACTTTTGAGACCCTCTGTTAGACACTAATCCTGTATGTGTATAACTCATAAGAAATTATATTAAAAGACTTACTCCCTCTGAACACTTTTCATAAAGTATAATGTCTGCGCTTTGACAAGTCTTAGAAACACTTTCCATAAACCGCAATTAGGACGGCATTCAATGTCTTCATAATTGTTTTGGCGTACTTGGGCGATTTCTTGGTTTTCGTAAAATCAATCAGTCGGAATCACGTCCAAATTAGGGAAGTGGAAATTTTAATAAGAGAGGATTAACTGAGTGGAAAACGGCTGAAGTGCGAAGTTTGATTGGCCAAATCTTGCGATGTGTTTCAGATTGAAGAGCTAAATATCATTGAATATATATATGTAAAAACATGTATCTATTAAAAATAATGAAATCTGTTTTTATTATTCATTGTATTTTTAATAAATAATTGTATTTCAGCTAACGCTATAAAAAAATATTTTTTTTAATATTAAGCATCATACAGCGAGTCGTTATTACTCGTATTAAAACTTAAGAAAAATATACGAGTAAAATTTTTATTTCACCTACTTGTTGCTACGATGAGATAAAGCATAATCAGCTATTGACAAGAATATAATTTGCGTGCACAACATCCAATATCTGACAGATGATTAAGATATTATGCATTCCATATTGCTCTAAAAGATGGCTGTCTATAACATACAGTTTTTATCCTTTTACTAAAGTAACACCTTAAAGAAATTGAGTTAACAGAATTATATTAAAACAAAATTGCGCATGTCCTCTCAAATTCGACGAGAATTAAATTTCTCTTATTTTATATAACATTTAAGCCTCCTGTCTGCAATGAACTTTTACACTGTACATATAAAATCAGATTCTTCAACCGCTAATGTTAGAAATAAAATGTGTTATGTTATTTCTGGCTTATAAAGTTTATAAAAATTTATGCTATAATGAATTTTGGGTCTTATGACAAAAATTATGGATTAAACTCAATAAAATTGTATTGAGTTATACAAACTGCTGCCGCGAAAAATAACATAATTCATGCATTCCAAAAGTTACATTTAACTGATTCCAAGTGATCAGCAGTTTTGAATCATTTTGTATCAAACGATATCCTGCATAACAGTTTCTTTTTATATTTTGATAATTTTCCGCATCGTGCATATTAATTGTACCTAATATCGGTCACCCTTAATTGAATCTCTATCTTGTAGCAGCCCATAGAATACAAAATCCTTTTAATTTTAATTTACATACCGTAATATAAAATGCAAAAGAGCCAATCCTAATTTTCATATTTTTAAAGCAGAGTTAAAGAATTAGATAAAATGAAAATGAAAACGAGGTTTCCATTGAAAAAGGCTGAACTAATAATACAGAAAAAAAGTTTTATAACCGCAATAAGTTGCATTTTTTCAAGATATTTTTATCTACTATGAAATTGTTAGAAAGCATTAGTTCGACATTTTCGCAGATTAACATTTCTTCTTACTCTTCCTTAATCCAATATAAAAAGCTTTATCTTTGTTGCTTTTGAAACACCATACAGGGTCTCTCTGATGAAGTTTGTATGCAACGCAAACGCCTTTGGTAACAAATAATAACTTAAAAATCGTCGCATATTATTAATTTAACTTTTCGTCAACTAAATAATCCTTTCAAACTAATAAAGGTATACTTCAAAGATAAATTTAAGAACCTAAAAAAAGCAATTTAAGGCCTAATGTTCAAAATGCAACGTTTTTGTAACGTTTTCAATTTCATTAAATATGCTGAAAATACATTTTAGACGTTTTGAAACCTTTTGTTTTACAGGCGGTTACTTTTTATTGATCTTTTCTGTCAAACTTTTAACCTTTTATATCTTTCCGTCGATGAAATCAACTTTTATTTTTCATAATCATTAAGTATTTGACCAAAGTATAAAATACAAAAATGAAATGAAAGTAAAGGAAAGTGAAGAAAATGACATGCGTATTCAATGTTTTTTTTGGTTTCAAGATATCTATATTGATTTTTTTGTCGCTAAAAGTTTTGATTAAAAGCTATTTTCAATATTAAAAAAAAATTCTTGAAAATTAATCTTGAAACAAGACGCTTAAAAATTAAGAAAAAATATATAAAATATTTTTGCAAAAAAAGAATACGGTTTTTAATAGTGAGTAAATGTAGTTATTCAACAAATTATTTTTTAGATTTAATTTTTCTCTTTCTAATTTAAGACCCAAAAACAAAAAAAAAACATGCAAGTTTGTGCCATTATTTTTGAAAGTTTTTTAAAATTATCAAATTATTTTATTTTTGCTCTTGAGGCATTTTTTTCTTATACCAACCTATAAATATAAATTTTCAAAATGCTTTATTATCGGCAATAGTTGCGAAAAAATGGCCCACACACCTTCATAAACAGTTTCTTATTTACCTGTGCTCTAGACACCATTATTAGTTAGAAAAATGAATGTACATACCTAATTAAAGTAATTTTTAAAAGCATTAATCTCAAAAATTAGATTAACAAAAGTAAGTTTAGGTAGTGTTGCGATTTTGCACTGAAAACATTTTCTCATAAAATAGCACTTGTACCAAAAACCCTACAGTTTTACCAAATAACTTTTGTGTCATGTAACAAATAATTATGTATACAAACTAGTGAGAGATCTCAGCTCATTTTGGTAATTACGCTAGCATATAAGCATTAACTTTTAAATAACCTGAGCAAAGAGAATAATTATAACATAGAAATGTAAATCCCGTTTAATTTTTATATACACATATTATGATTAAAAAAAATGTACTGATACTCTTATCTTATTTTTAATTTTATCATTCATCAGTTAAAAGTGAAACCATTTAGTCGAGAAGTTACGTGTTCGTAATATTAAATAAGTTCAGTTTTCCTTAAAGAAATTAGCTTAATATCAAAAAGGAATTACATGCATTTTCTTCCTGTAAAATTTTTCAAGAAAAAGGAAAAAAGACATAGTTCCAAATCAAAAGAAAAGGTAATAAAAGAGGAACGTGTTACATGAAGCAAGTGTTCCTTCCGTATCGCACAGGGAAAATTTGATCGAAGTTATATGAAAATTACGGAACTCTTAATGACACTGCCTTCAGTAAAGTATTTCAAAAGAACTTCCTACAAACCGTAGCAGGATTCTTTTAAAAACGATTCTCAGTGACTCCTTAGAATATTTCATATTGTATCAAAAGTAGGCAATCTGCATTTATTTTATTAAATGATAGCGTCAGATAATTGGCAAACGCCTTTATCTTTCTGCGTTTATTAAGATTAAGAATAATTTAAAAATTTTTGTTCTAAATAATTTTAACCTTTTTGTATAGATTTTGGAACCAGGCTGGGCAGCCTTCAGGTCACTTTATGGTTTTATCACACATGTGGGTGACATGTTGTTTAATTTTAAGTTTTTTATTAAAGTGATATCTAAATATGTAATCTTTGATGGAGATACAATTTTTACATGGAAATTCAATGGCATGCGTTTAATTATAATTTAATTTTATTTTCCATTTGTTGAAATATTTTTGGCTCGCATATTAAAAAATTTGAATTTCTGAAAATGTATAGTGAACGTAAAATGCATTTCAGCTTTGAATGATTTCTCATTTCTGCAGTAATTCAACAACCCATCAACATCTTCCGATTTCGGAACCGAAATATTACCGACATCGTACCGGTTTTTATATGAAAGTGTTGATATGACTTCGCATCGATATGTAGGTACGATTTCATTATAAAAAAAATATAAATTAGATTAGTGTCATCAGTGTTTTGCTTCTTCTATTAATATTTTGTTTTAGGCAACATCTTGTTGTAACAAATCTTGTTGAAACTCACAAGCTAACCATAAATTAAAAGTTTTGTTATCTTACTTGGTTCCTGTTGTTGAATATATTGAGTATATGTGATTCCTGTGGGTACCACCATATAAACTAGAAAAAAGAATACAAGGATTACCTATTATTATATTTGGTATTCAAGGCAATACTTTACCGCAATTAATTCGGTGTAAATTGTCCATCTTGTAGCAATGGAATAAAATGGAATAAATGTGTGCTTGGAAACAGATTCGAAATAAAACTGCAAGTATTTACAATCAATGTTTGTAAATTTAAATTTTTTTCATTTACTTACATTTAAATCAAAGTTTTATATATTTTAAAAAAAATTTATTTGCACAAAAAAATAAATGTATCCGAAAGAAATTTTTTCAAGCAAACTGCCGAAATGTTTTAACAAATTCTTTACGACATGTCTGACTGCAGAAAAAGTCGAAAACTTCGGTTTGATGGGAAAGAACATATTGTTTTTTTGCCTTTTGCAGTTTGAAAGTCATTGCAGGAGATAATGAAGCAAGAAAACTAAGTAAGCAAACAAAGCTCTACATGGGTGAGCTGTAAATAGCAGTCATGTTTACTAAGAACTTATTGCCCTCTTTGAAGCTTTCCTGGAAGTTAGTTTTCACAAGCTTCTATCCTTCTTTGTACTACATATATATATATATAGTAATATATATATATATATTCACGCATACATATATATTTAGATAGCCATGCATGCACCAGAAAAGCTTTAGCAAAGTTAGCAACAGTCGGATATATTTTTATGAAAAGCTTCTTTTAAAATGATATACTGTTTTTACTTCGGAGTTCTAAAATAAACGCAAAAGCTTTTTTGCATGTAATGAATGAATGGTATGTTTAAAATCTACTTATAGTTGTACATGAAAAATCCCGTTACGTTGGTATAAAAAATATGTGTGGTAGGTAAAAATTCAAGTTGTTTTTAAACTTTTAACTATTGAAATAAAAACAACTTCAACACGCAACATATTCAACTCGATAATCTTTTCAAACTTTATTTTTTATATTTACGAGTAATATCCAGCGGTCAGCGGCGAATCGCCCACATTCTAGTAATTGCATATTAACCATTTCATATATACGGTAAAATACAAAAACAAAAAACATTCTAAATAAAGAACTTAAAATTATCTTACTTATCTCTCTCTTTTTACAAAATACATATAGAAAAATCTCTGCCTCATTTCTACGCAATAAAATTGGATAAACAAACATACACACTTTGTACGTGTAAAAGGTATGCATGTATTGTTAGCAACTTGAAACGCTTATAGCTCCCAATATAATAAACCGATATAATAAAATTAAGATTATGCACATCTATCTAAGATCCCCATTACAAACATATATCTATTTCCGAAATCGGTTCAGGATTACGGCTGTAAAAGGGATCTCAAAAAACGTGTTTGCCTATTAATAATATAGATGAAAATTTTTCTTAGTATCATAGCCAATGACTCTGGAAAAATCGAGAGAGTGTGTATTATTTGGTATAATTTATCATCAGAGATCGAATTTCGTACTAACCGAAATTGATTTAACTTGTAAGAAATGAATAAGTTGTACTTCTCGTATTCTAATTTGTAAAATAGTACGGTTAAATAGCTGGTATTCATAGTCACTAGTCACACTGATGAGATGGTGTAGCAACCTCGAAATCAGTACTGATCCGTTTTGCTGGTATGATGAATAAATTGTTTCAAATAAAAGTAATCTCTTAATAAAATAATGAATTCATTCAAAAACAATTTCTTAAAAATTAAGGAGAAATGGGAAAACTCAAATTTGAATTCAAGCCGAAAATTTCTTTTCAATATAATATTATTTGTAAATATCGCATTTATTTCTCTAAAGAAAGCTAAATCAAAATTAAAAGATTTTCTCTTTTTGCAAGAAATCGATGTACAGTGGGCATATCTACCCACTGTTAAAATTTTACGTCATTTTCTCGACTTTTTTTGCGAAATAAAACCAGATGTATCCCCCTTCTTGATATAAAAGTAGTATAACGAAAAATAGTTTTTGGAAATTTAGAGGAACAAGTACGATATGTATTCAAATTTGTGTTGCTTTCATCGATTATTATGCCAATCAAACACTATAAGCCTTTTAAAGACTAAATGTTATCAATTAGCAATAATACTAATAAAACTGAATTTTTATTCAATATTCACTTTCAACTTTTAGTATATTATTTGAAATGCAAAAAATTCAAATAACACTTATTAAGTTGCTGAAACTTAATAAGGTTTTATATTCTTTTGAGATTTATAAAATGTTTTCATATAAATGAATAATAAATTCAAATAAAATCTTTAAAATATAACTGATTAAATGAAAGAAGAGCAAATGTAAAAATTTTAATACACAATTTTTCTTGACACAATTTTTCCAAAAATCTATAATCAAAAGCTTGCACAATTTCATGCTTAATAAGAAATATTTTTAAAAGTTTCTATTAAGAAAAATATATATATCTCATACACGCTGTAAAGTAGAAATAAAAAATTTCTTAGCGTAAATTATTTATTTATTTGAACTCAAATACAAACACATTTAAGTTTCTGAAAATAAAAATTTTTGGTTTTATCGGAAGAATCCAGATGTTTTTAGCAGATAGACAAATTTTTTAGACTCCTTGAAACTCAAGACAAATTCTTTGTTTCCTCTGGTCTAATAAGATGCTCTCGATCGCACTTCTTTAAATTTAAATATTTTTTAAATATTAAATAACAACATCTATGAGAAATGCATATACTTATTTTTGTATGTTCAGGCTGTTAATGTGCAAAAAGATATCTGTTAAAATTTCACAACCTCACCTCATATCGAATATATATGTATGTATGTATGTATGTACTTATATATGCACAGGAAAAGTGCTTATTCGCAGTAGAATTTTCAACATAATTTTTTCTGTTTGAAAATATTCGAAACAACAAAAAACCAACAACAAAAATTTATTTCTTTGAAGCTGAAAGGTAAAACCGAACTGCAAATTTGTTTTACTGCCCAAAATAAATTCCGTATTTTTTAAGGTTGAATAATTCTTTTATAAGAAAGTGCAACAAATTTAAAATATTTCACTGTAAATGCAAAAACTTTATGCAACACGAAAAAAATAACATATAAATGCAATATTCCATGGAACACAGAGAACGTAACATCAGTGTTTTCGGAGGCCGCAGTGCACCTTGTCAATTACGATGCTCTCAATCTTACTTTTTTAAACATATATATTTTTTAAATTATTAAATTTATATTAATCGAGGTTGTCTCGATATCTTTTTTCAAAGATTTTAAAAAATTTTTTTTGTTGACGGTTTTTTAGCTAGTCTGTATACATGCATTTCATTGTTGCTAAAGCCAAAATCATCAGTAGACCTTAAACTTTTAAAAATTAGGTTTAAGGTCTACTGATGATTTGGCTTTAGCACCAATGAAATGCATGTATATAGACTAGCTAAAAAACGCTCAACAAACAAAAGTTTTTATATATATTTTTTAAATATTAAGTACCAACATCTATGAGAAATTCATGTTATATTTTTGTATGTTCAGTTGTAAATGTGCAAAAAGATATCTGTTAAAATTTCACAAGCTCACCTCATATCGAATATATATGTATGTATGTACTCACATACGCACAGGAAAAATGTTTATTCTCAACAGAATTTTCAACATTATATTTTTCTGTTTGAAGATACTCCAAACAACAAAAAACTAACAACAAAAATTTATTTCTTTGAAGCTGAAAGGTAAAACTGAAATGCAAAGTTTTTTTGCTGTCCAAAATAAATGCCATATTTTTAAGGTTGAATAATTCTATTATATGAAAGTGCAAAAAATTTAAAATATTTTACTGTAAATGAAAAAACTTAATTACAAAAAAAATAATTACAATTTTCCATGAAGCACGGAAACTTTACATCGGTGTTTTTGGAGGCCGCAACGCACCTTTTCGGTGCTTCTGTGTATTTCATCACTTTGGTTTTAGAGATATTTGTAGGTAAATTAAAGGTTTATTTAAAACTAACCCAGTTTTCGAGTTACAAAGCAACATGTACAACAGGAAAAAATACAAAGATGGCAAACTGGATTTACTTATCGATTGTCAGGCCGGTTCTTTCTCTTGGCATGAGGTTAGATTGAAGGCGTTGAGAAGGGAGAGCTTTGGGAAATCTCTGGCCATGGTCCAGAGATGAGCTTTACTGGGCATGACAGTTATCGTAAGAAGCTATCACTCTGAAGATATCACTCTGCACCTGTTATCCATTGAGGTTTTTGTAGTGGGAATGGCGGCTACGATTTTGCTTAGGCCTTTGGAATCTGGTTTGGTGCCACCAAGATTACGTTCTCATACTGGAGGCCTAAATAAATTCGGGTTTCATGGGCAAATTTCCACAACCTCTGCGTTTAGATATTTAAAAACACCATCATAAGCAATACCTGGTACAAAAAGTTGGACTTTATGAGGCTTGTGTGATCTTTAATGAAGCATCGGAAATGCTAGAAGACACAGTTGCAGGAGGCTACAAAATAGAAGCTATCCGAAGGTTGTGCAGGCTTCCACATGATCATAGTGAGTTCTAGGTTGAGAAATTAGCGAAGCTGAAAGCCATAGAAATAGTGGTGGCGTATCTAATTGCAGCGAAAAAGTTATTTCTCTACATCGACGCTCAGGTGGATCTAAGTACTTTTAGAGGACCCATTGACTAATCAATGCTAATTTGCAAATTTCTCTTAACGTGCTAATGGACAGAGTATGCTGAGTTCCAGATTACTGCAGTGTTGAGCGCAATGAAACTGCTTATGATCTTGACAGGTCAGTGTTAATTGACTTAGCAGGGTCTAAAACATAGCTTATAATCGAGGGACCTGAGTCTACCCAACAAGCTGACAAACTGACAGACATAATTGTCCGCCCTTTTGAAAATTTGAATTTAATAAGCCATGACATTTTAAATGTACATAATTCTCCAATCTTCAATATTTAGTAATTTTTATGAAGCTTTATTTATTTCCTCAAATTATATACTCCTTTAATTCCTTCTGGAAAAATAGATGTTCGAAGGGGTGTCCAAAAAGAAACAAAGGGGTGTACGTGGTCTACAACTTCATTATTTTAATATGAATTTTTTTTTGTATTTTCAAGATTGTAAAGCAGACTTGAGAAATTTAAAATGAGTATAGATGAAGAGCTTCGACATTCCGATTGTAAGCAGCGACTTATTTCTATTGGATTTGTCGATTTATTTATTTGGTAAAATTTGCAGGAACTTGTGAACGTTAAAATCCAAATAGAATTATTTAATCAATTAAAAAATAGTATGCGGAAATAGTTTCAAGCGAAAACTCCTGAAATCTTTGGATATTTTTGGAAAAGAGTGCGACTATGCGAAGCTACGAATGCGACGTTATTTTTCACAATTAAATTAGTTTAATTCTCTATTTAATAAAGAAGAGTAAACAAAATCATTGAGTTTAAAATAAAAGATTACATTGACTCTAAAATAAAAAAAATGGATTCTTCTTAAATGGCCTAATGTATTTCCCAATTGAATTACCCAAACATGTATAAAATGTATAATAAACGACAATAATACAATAATAAACAAATCAACAAATAAGAAACAAACAATTTATCCGTACATGAATGTGCATAACTAATTTTTAGAAAGTGATTGAAATTGCATTAATCATCTGCACTTTTATTTGTTCTAGCATTCAAGTTGCATAAAAACATACCTATTGTTGAAACTGGGTCTCAATTGAAAACTTAATGAATTTTCATTAAATATGTTTGCATTTTAAGCCCAAATAATTTTCAAATATGTACATTTATAAAGAAGAAATGAATTTGTTGGGATTAATTAATGAATTTGTGCAAATAAAATAACACTTTAAAGACAGATTATTTAGCAAAGCAAACCATTTCTTAAAGGACTTAATTAAATTCAATTCAATTTATTTTAGTTTTTATAATTTTTACATTTTACTTTTATATAATATACATTTTGAAGAGCTCAATTGTTTTTATTTATTTCTGCTTAATTAATTACAATTGACAATGGCACTACAAATTTATATGTACGTTTTATTGACGGTAAAAATTAAGAAAAACCTATTTGGCAATTTATTTTTTTATTTCTTTTTTAAGCTTTTATTTTTATTTATTACTATTTTTATTTATTCTGTTTTATGTTTTTTTTAAGGAATCAAAAACTCAAAATATATTTTACAAAATGTCTTATAGCAACTTCAGGCGATAAAAACATCTAGATAACATAAAAAAATAAATTATCTAAATACCTTATATTAATCAAAAGTTGTCTGTTGTTTGTTGATAATGGTTTTGGATATCAATTTATCTACATATTTTTTGAGTGTGTTTTAAATTCTAATATATGTATTTTTATTTTTAAGAATATATTTTAAAGGTTTTATAAATTATAAGTATATCATATTTCTTAGAAAAATTAATAATGCTAAGAACTAGCAGGCTATTAAGTTATAAACAATTAAGATTTTATCATTTAATCGTGTTAACAAAATTTAAAAAAAATAATAATTTTTATTTTTAAATCTTAGAGGAAGCGAAAAATGAAAGTTGTGTAAAATTTTTTTTTGTACTTTAACATGTACTTAACTAAACTATAGTTTAAAATATTTTATACATTTAACATTCTACCTTTGTACTTAACACTAAATCTTACTATATTTTAACGCAATAATAAATTTGTGTTTTTGAAGGAAGGTACATTTGTATGCAGCAGCGCTAACCATTGACAAAGTAAGAAAACTCAACTTGTTTAATTTTAGTCATCTATTAGTTTTTGATCCGAGTTATCCGTTTCGGCAGCAATGTTATTAACAATAGATTTAATTGGTAAACTTTCTTCGGTGGCACTTTCTTTAAGAAATTCGGGACACTTATGATGATTTGTAATAGGCGATGTTATGCTCGTTGAAGGTTGTCTGCTCGTGTTAAACAAATTCTCATAATCCAAAGAAAGTTTTGAGCTGAGCACTCAGCGCCTAAGATTGTTTTTATCATTGAATTCGACGTTAACGATTCTAATTCATGCGATTCTCAATTGATTAGTTCTCCAACAGCCGAATTAGATGGAGTTAGTAGTTGCTCTCTGGTAACTTGATTTTGTTTGCGTTCATAGAATTTGTTGCTGGTAGTATTGGAACGTTTCTTCACCCGAGGATATTCAAATTGCATAAATCCATATTCCGGACCATACAACCTCAACAGGCTCATGACGAAAAATGTGGCATAAGACCAACTGACCAACAAAACAACTAATAAAAATATACCGATTTGTAGATAAGGCAACACGTTTGAAAATAGCATAAAGGCTCCAGCAATACTAGTAGTTATTGCCGCCATAGCAGTGGGACCAATAATGCGTGACAGCGAAAATTTTGTTGCTGATAGTCTTTCACGTGATGGCGATAGTCGATAATGAATACCATAATGTAAACTAAAGTCGCCGGCTAAGCCAATAGCTGTACTTACTGTTACACTCTCGAGTATATTTAATTTCCAGCCCAGCATAATTAATATGGCCACGGTTACGAAAATCGTAAACAAAACTGTTATGACGGCATAAAATGATATCAATATATTTAAAGTTACTATCAGTATTACAACAAGTGGTTCAGTTATAGCTACTGTTATAGCCATCAAGGTTCCAGAAATAAGAATGTTTTGAACGTCATAAAATTTTAATTAACTAATAACCAACCACCTTTCATTTCAGCTGGTACTGTTTTCAGTTCATTTTGAAACCATTCCTCTACGATGTTAATGAACTCTTTTACAGTCTTATAAACATTGGAGTAAGATTTGATTCGAATTCAACAACCAATGCTTTAACTAGTGGCGGTGCTTTAGTTGAGTTTGTTGTGTTTTCCAGCATTGCATTAAAAATATCTTCACTCAGCGAAATATTTACATTATGATCGAATTTGGTGGAAGCCATAAATCGAGGTCCTGCAACACCGGGTGAAAAATAATGTCTTGGTGTGGCATAAAGTGAAGAAATAATTTGAGGTAAACATAAATTAAAGACTTCCGGTTCATAGGGGAATTTCGAAACATCGCAGCATGGTGTGCGATCGTTATAATACATTTCATTGGCACACATTCTTTGCATTAGCATTATAAAATTTTCTATAAAACAATTCGGTAAGAGCAAACCAAAGGTCAATTGATAAAATGGTTGTTGCCTTATATTTCGGCAAAATGACAAAAGCCAAATTTGTGATGCTTATGTTGAAATATTAAAATTATTGTTATAGTGTAAGCTTCCATAGGATAAAGGATTATCATAGTCGCCATCATCGATTATTTGTATACCCCAAACAAAACGTAAAGAAAATTTGTAATTCTCATAGTTCCTCATTGATTTTTCGAACCAAAATTCATTTTTAAATTTTGTATTGTAAATCTCAAATGGATGACTAGGAACAAAAAGTTGAAAATGTGAATTTTCTGGTAATTGTAAACCTGGTTTGTATAAAACTATGTACGCACCGCATAAACCAAGTAAGCCAAATGTTGATAACCATATAGGCATAATTCAGAACTGCTGTAGTAATTAATAAATCCAATTTCGTAGGAAAACTATTTATTGACTTATTAATCATTATTAAAAGTTCTTGAATTTGTAATAATCTGCATGTTGAGTATAAAGATATACGCTCGATATCGATATCGAAGCTGGCAATCAAGTGATCATTAGAAAGTAGTTCGCAATGACAACAGTTCCAGCAAAACTCCAAAGCATCTAATAGCTGTTATGTTACTATGATAGGAAGCGTAGAATGCTCCAGCTTTTGTTAGCGATGTTACAAACATCGAAACGGCTGCATGTCTAAATGTAAGTGCCATTAAATTTTCCAAAGTTTCAGTTTGCTCACTCTCAGCTGCTATATTCGGTAATTTTTTTGCAGTTGCGGTTAATATTTTCGAAAATCTTTCAATTAGAACACATTCCCAAGTTTTTACAAAAATAAAAGCATCATCAGCACCAATACCTATAATAACTACCACACCTAGCAAGTTCATATATGGAAAAAACGACATATCAAAAACAAGAGTATAAATAAAATAAGCTAAGTCTAATGAGAATATCACAGCTATACAAGTCATAAATGTAACAAATACTGAAATGGTGTACAACCACATGCAAGTCATAATAAACACTCCGTCTAATGCCACCAGCCGTGCATCGGTTACAAGTAATTCGTTAAATAATTCATTTTCTAAACCTAAATCCATAGCTGCAACACGTACAAATCTGTTTTTTCCCAATCATGGAACAAAGGTAAAATATGTATACTATGCGGTACTGGCACAAAAACCATTGAGTATTTAAAAGAAATATTAGTCATTAATTTTCATAAAATTAAAATCAGTCAAATGGTGTAGAATATTAAAAACTATATTGTTTCGGATACAATCCGAAGGTGCGTAACATTTGTTAAGTTCACTGCAGTCATTGCTTAATTTTAAGTCGTGGAAATATTCGAAACAAGAAGACAAAAGATTTTGCAATAGTAAAACATCTTCATGCGTCAAGTCAAAGCAGGAACTTTTATTAGCTAATAAAGCTGCATAATTTGACAGAGACCAGGGATGACAATAGTTATTACTAATCATTTCACGCTGACAGTATTCACCATAATCTTTCACTCTTGTTATCTGCTCTTGTAATTGACACATTGCTAATAATCCATTAAGATCAAACAACGAGTTTGTTGAATTGGGAACAATACGTTCAACCACGAAATGAGAATATCCCTTTGCTGGTGAGTCACAAAAGTAACCTTCTATAGGCAATCGAATTTTCTCACTTATATTACCATTTATGAGAATGCTCTGTGTACTTTTTTCGCATGGATACGATCACGTTGATCGTCTTCTTCAACGAATGTCATATTACGACCGTATGCGATTTCATGATCACTCATTGCAATAGAAGCCGGTGAGGAAGAATCGTTGATAACTTCATAATCTTTAAATATTCCACTATCTTTGTGCCAAACTGCGGCCGCATATAATATTTTTTTCTCGCTTTCATTTAAATCTGTTTTTGATGATTTGCCTTTTAAACGTTCCTTGAAAGTTATTAATTTCTTTGTTAAATCAGCATTATTGTTATTCATTTTGTACTCTTTTCTATGCTTATGTCTGTTTTTATACTTGCGATTTTTACGCTTTTTATTTTAATTTGTTATGATAGGATAGTTTTTAATATTGAATTTGCTTTGATCGACTTTTTGATATCTATTCATGAGGCCAAGATCGTTAGGATCAGCTACCAATAAACTGGATGGACCAGTTTCTTGCAATAGATTATGCCAAGAGACTAAACGTTTTCCAATGTCGGTACCACGAGTTTCAAGCCCCAAAGATGGATTGCTAAAGTCTGGCAAATTATTTGTAGTCAGTGATACAATAATACAAGCTACACTTAAAACAGTCAGAAATAATACCATTAGATATGGCTGTCGAACTATAAAATTATAATACCACTGCATGTTTGTAACTTCACTTATTTTAATAATATTCTTTAATAAAAGCATATTTAATACAAATTGTTGTACATATTTAATAAATCCATATGTGCGTCATGACGTTTGCTAAATCTTTAAGTTTGCAGGAACCTTTTTTGCACAAGTTCCCCTTTGATATCTCATTGCACGGAGCTTATTATTCCTTTTAATTTCTCTTGCATCTTTCTTAATTACACTTATGTATATACTTCCTGCAGTTTCCCACTTATTTTTCTTGTTTAAATTAAAATTTCCATAAACGTCGCGAATTTTAAGGATATATATTTATGTATAGATTAATGTACACAACTTATGTATATGTATATATTTATGATGTAAATGTTCATACTTTTTTTAGACGTAAAACAAGCTTTTGATAGAGTCTGGCACGAAGGATTATTATTTAAACTTAAAAAGATTTTACCAACTCCATTTTACTTGCTTTTAAAATCGTACTTAGAAGAAAGAACGTTTTATGTGAAAATAAATGATGAAAAGTCAAAAATATGTAACATCAATGCAGGTGTGCCGCAAGGTAGTGTTCTTGGTCCTGTCTTATACACAGTTTTCACTTCAGATATACCTGTAAACGAAAATATTGTAATAGCGACTTACGCAGATGACACTGCCATTTTATCAACAAATCTTTCACCACTTGAGGCTGCATCTGCTATTCAAACAGAACTTGATAGCCTCCAACAATGGTTGTCGAAATGGAAAATCAGCATTAATACAGAAAAATCGACTCAGATTACATTTACTCTAAGAAAGGAAGAATGTCCAGCTGTGTTATTAAATGGGTCCCCAATACCGAAATCTGATACAGTTAAATATTTAGGAATGCACCTTGACAAAAGGTTAACATGGAAAAATCACATTAAATCAAAAAGGCAACACCTAAATGTTAAAACGAAAAAGATGCATTGGTTGCTTGGAGCTAAATCAGAGCTTAGTTTAGAAAATAAAGTCATAATTTACAAGGCAATACTAAAACCAGTATGGACCTATGGTATCCAACTATGGGGTACCTCAAGTAACTCAAATATAGAAATCTTACAAAGGTACCAATCCAAAACACTAAGAACCATAACTAATGCGCCTTGGTTTGTTACAAATAAACAAATCCACAAAGATCTAAAAATTCCTTATGTCCTCGATGAAATAAACAGATTAAGCCACAGATATTTGGATCGTCTAAGTAACCATAGCAATATTCTAGCAATTAATTTACTAGATGAAGCAGAGGAAGTTAGAAGACTCAAAAGATTTCACGTACTAGATCTACCATACAGAAAATAGTATTTTCTTTATCAAACTAATATTTAAACTTAATATTAATTGTAGTATTAGGCTTGCTGAAGCTTAATAACCTGTGTTAAGTATCCTCATATCCTTGTTAAATTCTATAATCAAATTTACTTATTATTGTAGAAATAGATTGTAAATAAATAATTGAGAAAAAAAAAATGTTCATACTTGAATAAGAAAATTGTTAATTCAATAAACAACAATTTTTAATATTTCTGTGATAACGAGATTAGTTTATTTCATAAATAAAATTGTATGTGTTTTGTTGAATAAACTTCCTAAGGCTAAGCGATATTTTCCATACAGTTTGACATACAAATTTGAAAGAGAATGCAGTCGTGAAATAGGATCTATTTTACTTTTACAGCTTTTATTCATGCTCTGCATTTTAGAGGCTCATTATCAACAGTAAACACAACTGAGACGACCGTCGACAAAAATAAAATATATTGGAGTCATGGCGATGGCGATGTTATTTTCTTTAGTATGGTCACACTATCAGCATTTATAGAAAACAAGCAAACGAAATAAAACTTTAATAAAAATTTTTGGTGAAAACATGAAAGTATTGTTTGCTTAGTTTTATTTCTTCAAAAAGCTACCCCATTTTGTATAAATATATTATGTACAGAACCTCCAAGCGCCTCCGTACAAGAATTTCAAGAAGGTGTGCTCATTTTTGTATTGCGCATAATTTTTCGTCTACGAACGCCAAGTAATATATGCGATGCATGGAAAAAGGAAGATGATATGCGTGAATTAATCTATAAAAATAATCAGCCCTTTGGTGGCTGTGCGGAGTGTTCATTATGATAATACTGCAATATTACATAGAATATTTAAAACATTTTTGAACATTGATCCTAATTATAAAAATAATCTAATAACTGTATTAAACTTCTTTCATGTGGCATTTCATTTTATTTACACACGAACGGAGAATGAAGGAGCTGGCGGTGCTTTGCTTGATAATAAATAATTGCAAAACACCTGTTATTCCAATCAATTTGTTTTATTTAAAAAATGTTCTATACATAAAAAAACATCGAATACAATCGAAACTATACTGTTTACTGCTCCAAAAGTCCTGATTTGTTTCATTGTGTTATATAACATATATTCAACAACATGATATTTATTATTTCACAAAATTCGAAATTATTTGATTAATGATTTTAATTTATATAAAGGAAAACTAAACAATAATGAGAGAGTATTTGAAGTTACTGCCGACGATTTTGTAATGGGCCATCAGCGATTGTTCCTGTCGTTGTGCTAAAAATATACTTATTACTGTACAGAAAGAAAATAAAAAATGATTGAATTTAATTGATTTTTTTATGTAATTAAAAAAAATAATATTGCACGTAAGCACGATCACTAAACTAATAGTAATAAATCTTTTACATACTAAAGTCATATGGCCTTATTCACAAACAACTAATAAAGTTATTGTAGGTTTAACGTTAGATTTTTATATGGGAAAAGCGGTTTTAATGCATACATTAACTTTATTAATCGTTTATGAAAAAGGCCAATAGAAAATTTAAATTTAGTCGACTCTGTCGGATGAGCTTCATGGTGACAGCGCTTATTCACATGCCTTATATTTTACTATAGGCCTTAAATAGAATATGCTTTTATTGACATATCTAACAATATATAATATATTTAAAGGTATCTGGGGTGGCTAAATTTCCTTAAAGTTCTGTAATATGCACAAAATGATGGGTTGTTTAAGACTTTTCTCTTATTTATTTAGTGAATGGATATAATCCTTACAGACTAATAATAAGATTACTTAAAATGATAGAACAAAAAATGATTAAATGTGTGTCACTGATGTATGAGAAAAAATAAAAGTTCTCAAATCATACTCTAATAGCAATATTTTTTATCTGACGTTAAAACAAATAAAACCTGCAATAAAAATGTTTAAATAAGTGATATCTTGAGTTCACGCCGGAGTTCCTAAGAATTAAGTATTTTGAGTTCCTAAGAATTAAGTATATTTGAGAAAAAAAACACATTTTTTAAATTTTAATATTTTATTTACTATCACTTATTATTAATTAAAACTAAAAAAATTTTTAATTAAACTCAAAAAAAAAAAAATAAATAAACATTGATTCTTATATTGTGTTCAGACATGCATTCTTAATTGAGTCAATATTTGGTTTATTGACAAAATTATTTTAGTGTTCAGATGTACTAAATTTAGCTTACTCAATAATTTGAAAAATAGAAAATAAAATTGTTCTTATTTTGATCGTTAAAATTTGTTTTAAAAATTACAAAAACGGAAATAAATTCCTATTCAAAAAAAGAAATTAATCTTATATACTAGAAACGCCGAGCTGTTGCGTTGACGTACTTGGTTCAGGAGACGGAGAACATGGTTATAATAGCGATGATAGCGCCGTTGATGAATTGGAAGCATCTGCATAAATAAAAATATTTAATAATTATTAATAGTAATAAAAACGACAAATTTTTAATAAAAAATGAAAACAAGAAAGAAAGGCTTTTCTTCTAATGAAAATGATTCCCTCAACTGGTTAGAACAAAATTCACAAAAAGACTCGAATTTGATTAAAAAATTTTAAAATAATATAATCTTATTTCTTGCTATATTGGTAACTTTTAAAATTTCAAGATATAAATTCTGTGGACAATAATTTTGTGGACAATTTCATATTGGAAGGTGATCTACCAGATACTCCCATTGCAACCTTTTCTTTTTTGCAAACATGTTAATTTTAAACCATTTTTTTATCACGTTCTTTTATGTATATATGAATATACTAAATACCTGTACCGCTGTGTAAAGTTCTGCAATTTTACTTGTATATCCCGTGGACTGCAAGATTAACTCTGATGGATGAGCTCATCAGCCATCTTTGCGTAGATGTGGCCATTTTTCCTGTGTCCACCAAGCCCATCCATTTTGCTTGCCCAAATATCTAGAAGGGCTGCCTTACTAGCCTTTTTCCAGCCCATTAACTTCTTTATTTTGACACCTATTTATTTAAAAAAGAAATTGGTTTATTTGTTTTTTTATTATAAATCATAGATTTAATAAACTTACCCTCAACTTTAATCGCCATACTCTTAACGTATTTTTTCAATATATTCTTAACATTTGCCATTGTAAAAAGTTTTGCTCACTAAACACAGTTGTGAACAGTGTTGTATTTAAAGTTTTACTCAATTTTATAGCAATTCTGTACTTCTTGAACAATAAATAAATTAAAATTTTGTATATAATATTGAGCTCAATAAGGGTATTTATTGCGATAATCTCAATAAAGGTATATGTCTGAACGCCGTATTATACAACATAAAGCATTAAAATCACGAAATTATGTTAGTTATTTTTTTCTCAGAAAATCTTGTTTACTGTCAAATCTGGACGTCCCTCGTCTTGATTCAAGTTTCGTTTGTATTAAACCTTCTTTTGATGTTTTATCACATAGCGTCGTGAATGCTTCTGACACTGTTTTCATAGCTCATTCATTCCACTGCCTGAGTATGACATGGTAGCTGGGCGAAAATTAGATTGTCACTTTCTTGATACTCAACTACCGCATTTATTTCTTTAGTAGTGATGTTTCGAAGAATTGGTGGATTGAAAAACTTTTGATTGTAATTTATAACTTCAAAGTAGTAGTTACTTGCGTCAGAATTGATAGTCGGGACCTCAAACACGCGAGGTTGCTTCGTGATTTTTTAATTCATCTGGCTGTTGGTTCTCTCATTGTTTTATTTTCATCCCACATTATCCATAGCAAAAAAACCTTTACGTTAAATTACGCGATCCATTAATAGAATTAACTCTGCATGAAAGTATCGTGAGTTTGTTACCAATTTCCAAAAATTTTTGGTTATCGTTTGCAAGTTGGATTTCAAACTGGAGCATAAAATTTTACACAATACTCTGCTAGAACTTGTAGCTGATATGTCGGATTTGATGTAGGAATATATAAACATCAAATTCTATTTGCTTTTGTTAGCCATCAAGGATGGGATATTTTTCTTGGAGACCTGTTAGCTTAGCCATCGTGGCAGTGTCCACTTAAAGCAGATGTAGATAATTCATACAAATATTTTTGATCTGTACTTAAGCCCTCAAATTGTATTTCCGGAAGCTGGCCTTAAATCTTCTCGTACTTGGCTATGGGTAGTTTTTCGAGAACTTGAAAGCCGTTAGGATACAGTAATTTGATTTTCTGCAACACAATACTATGTTGTCGATATATTTAAAATTTAAGAAAATTTAAGATCATAACGCGGGCTCTTAAACTAAAAATAAATTAATAATATTTTACAGAGATCTAATGCAGACAAAAATACAACATATTTACGGTACTAGAAGTCGATACGAGAAAAAAAATTGTTTTGACTCACCCTAATGTATATAGTATTTAAAAATAAATGTGAATTAATGTAGGCGATAATTTTATATTCATGCTTCATTGCATTTGAATTTAAAGAAAAATCAAGAAATTCAGATAATTAGTTAAATTGTTGACATGAATAGAAAATTTGACACGATAAAATTTAACAATAAGAGAATTGTAATGACGGGTATTAAGTTTAACAGAATTCAAAAGAAATCTACAGCAAGAATTATATAGTGTAGATAAGGCTTATCATATCATAAAAGATGCTTTAAAGACTGTACCATTACTTTGCAAAGTCGGTAGTTTAATTAAAGAAAAATTTGTTAAGTAACTCCGGCGGAGCACATTTTCTGTGACTGTCCGGCGGTGGCGGAACGCAGAATGAAGTTCCTTGGAGGCATCTTTATGACTCGTAGTGAAATATACAATATCTACCGTGAAGAGTAATAGGCTTCACTTGTAGCCTTAATCTACTTTAGTAAAGAGTCGGGCTGCATAAAATATTTTTTGGGTCGCAATGTTTATGGCATTTACAATTTACATAATAATAATACGTAACTCCATTGAAAGCCACGTTAGCAGAATAAAAAAAATCCTTTTTGCAATGATTTAATGCAAAAGCTATGCATGTTGTAATAAGGATCTCATGTGATTGATCCATGATCACCAAAATGATTGATGGAATGAAATATGCATCATCCACGAATCTGTTAAGGCTTGGAGGATCATTCATAAATGGCGAAAGTAGAATTGTGCCAAGATGACTTCCTTGGCAATTATGACAATGAAAGTGTTTAATTTGTGTCCATTACAGAAAATAGCCAAATTAAAGCAGTACTTGCTGTGTTTGACGAATCCAATTTAGTTAAAATAAGTTGGTAGTTAACTTTATCGAACGCTCTACTGAAGTCTGTTTAAGCAAGTTTGTATAGCTGAATAACCTTTTTGAAACCATGTTGACATGCTGATAGCAAAGATAAAGTGTGATGCTAGAGCAAATCATGAATTAGTTTTTCAAATGATTTTGGAATAACACTTAGCTTCACAGTTTCTCTATTTTTTGTAATGTGAAACTGATTGCCAGATTTATATTAGACTTTGAAAAATAAAAGCAAACAAAAACATATAATCGGCAAAATTAATAATGAATTTAATGGTTTAACCAATGATTCCACTCGATTTAAAATACAGCTTGGAACTTCATCAGAACCTTGACTAAATGATATGTTTGGCTTATTCAAGTTAATAATAATAGGGAAAAATATCACTTGGCTGAGGATAACTTTGATGTTATTATAAACAGCATTCATATTTAAGTTCTTCAGTTGTGGCAGCTGTTTAGAATACCATGACGATCCAGGTGGTGTGAACAAAGATTTTTGAGTAACACAAGCTTAAAAACCGATCCTTTTAATAAGTTTATCGCTATGTTCACCTCCAAAACTTCGTGTTTACTATGTTTGAGAGTGGAATTCTACGTCCGAGTATTTGTGGGGTCTCCTTCGGGTGTAGACGTGTTGGCTGATGGTTGAAAAAAATAATGCTGGGAGTATCTGTGGTATATTAACTGATGATCGGCGAATGCTGGTGGCTAATTTGAACTCGTAGAAAGTGCGAAAGATAATATGTAATGTTGCTATATCAGCAGATGTGGTGTAGACTGCGCATAAAAGCCACGAGTTGGAGAATTCCACTTCATTTATTCACTACCTCAAGGGTAGTCTCTTGACCAGATGGTTTACATGTGAAGGCAGAACTTAACGTGGTGAGCATGACGAATCTGGGACTCAGGGCAGATAATCTCCGTAAATCTTAGCCACAAATGATTATATCCATATTGTTGTTATTTTTGTTTGTGGAAATACAGAGAGCGTTGTTCTAGTAAATAATAAATCATTAAATGTTGATTTGTATAAAATAAGCTTCATTAACATTAAAAAGCTTCAATTTATTTATTTAGTTACAGCTGGATTGGAAAAATGCGTAATTGTGCAATCTTTAGCATCATTTTTGAACTCCTAATCAGGCAGTTTATGGAAGTCAAGTAATTTTATAAATAAAGTCATGGTATAAATAGAGACATGAATATGAACTCAAATACAGTGGCATCCCGCTTTAACGGATACTCAGTTTAACGAATTCGCGATTTAACGAACGCCCAAAATTTTCTCATTGAGTACCAGAAAGTTGTGACTCGATATAACGAATATATAAAAAAAACTGTCAAAAAAATTTGAAGAACAGCAAATAAATATAAATACATTAATTTTCTAAGAATAAGAGACATTTTCTTAGTATGTTTAAAGCAAAATTTCTCATTTTTAGTTTTATCGTAAATATGTATGTAGTCAGTTAATGAAAACAAGAATAAAATACGTTTCAAGCACCGTTGAGTCTTATATATCCCACCAAATGTTACTGCTTTAATACAATCAATGGATCGAAATGGCATTAGTGGTGAAACTTCATTATAAAAACAGCACTTTGTCGAAAATTGTATCTTCTAATCAAGAAAATATACATCTTTTATATCTGTGAAAGAAACTAGCCTGGCAAAATGTTGGATGGATTTTTATTCCACATCAAGAAGAGTTTGATGAAGATGATGACATTGCTTTGTCCAGATTACTACAAACTGACGGGGATGTAGTGTCAATTGGAAATGGTTTATTAATACTCAAATGTTAAGTAAAGTTACTAATAGTATTGTTTCTTTCAACCAAAAGTGCAATAAATTTCTTTTTAGATTTTTTTATAGCTATTAAATATTATTTGAAGCATGCATATAATTTGAAAATAAATAAAAATTTATTTACTTGTGCATGTGCTTTTTTATTGATAAATGTCAAGAAAAAAGAATACCGGAATTAGCAAATCCTGGCAAAATATCGTTCGTTAAATCGGGATAGCACTGGATTTTGTATGTTACTTAATACCCTTATTTTATTAATTCTTTTGAATCGTTTCATATTATTAATATGAGCTTTGAGATATTTTTACTGCCCGAATAGGACATCTATACATTATCGAGTATTTTAAGATCAGCTGAACAGAAACTCTTTAATTTCTGAAAACTTATATCCTTTTCGAGAAATTTTGTTTATTATATTGCAATATGATTACTAATGTTAGCCGTCAACACTGCTGTGCCTCGTAATATAAAATGTTTTATATAATATCTATTTATCTCCCTGTCTACCATAATGCGCACAAAGTTTAAGTGCGCCTTGTGGTTTCCTTCGAAATTATACAATGTCTTTTTTTATAAATGACATTAATTCAATTAATTTTACTTACCCTGACCTTATTTCATTTCTCATCTGCTTTTAAATTTTAAAAATAAAAATAACTCTCAAAGCATCATTTCGACTTAAATATAATAACGAAGTTAAAATCAAATGCAAAATAACAACATACTCTTCCAGAAACTGAAAAATTTTCAACAATTAACGTAACATTTTAAGGTGACATCCGAAAAAATATATAATTTTTAAATCAAAAAGCATATAAAAACGTGTGTATGAGGAGCAATAAAATATAGACGGAAAGAAGGAGTTAAGCAGAAAAACGCAATGCCATTAGCGTAAATATCATTTCCACTCCTGAAACATCCGCAATTCATATTTTCATTTTCATTTTCATTTCAACTTGACTTTTGTTCTGTTGTAGTTTTTTCTTTTTTGTTTTTCACAACCGTTCGTTCTATTTCAAGAGTGACTTTAGCATACGTTTGTGTGTGTGTTGAAGTTGCTGTTTGGCGAATTTTTGATTCTGACAATTTATTTATTTTGGTTTTTCATTTTCAGGGCCTTAAGCAGGTTAGTGGGGAAAATATCCAAACGCCGTCATTATTTTGCATAGACACATGAACATTTAGTTTTAAATGCATGTGTGTAAGAAATGTTTGTATGTATAAAACAAGTTTGGTATGTCGAATCATTTCTGAATAAGCAAGTACTCGAATAGTTTTGTTAGCAAACGCACTAACTTACTCATTCAGTCACATAAATAAGAATAAATGCATACCGGGTCCGCCAAATACAAACATGATTTGGTATATTATGTTGTTTTTAGTAATAACAGGCGAATTTCTTAAGACTTTGTTGATGGTTTTAGCTTTTGCTTCTACGAATAGTTCCGACAATCTAAGCCTTAAGGATGTGGATCTTTCTCATAGAGCCGGTCTTTAAAAGTACTCCATAACAAAAAGCCTAAAGTGGTCGAATTGCTGCTTTTAGACGGCCATTTGACGTCCAGTAGACGGCTAATAAAACAACAACCGGACTTTGTGAAAAAAAGATCGGTTGTTTGATAAGCTGGGAGGTATGGTAGTTCTGTAACCAAAGACTATCAAGTTTTTATTTTCGATTTCGGGGCATGAAAAGTGTATAATCAATGCATTTCATCGCTGGACATTGCTTCAAATGGGGTTTCCCACAGCATTTTCGAAAAAATTGCTTAATGATCTCCAAAATCTACATCAAATTGTTACGTTCTCTAGATGTATTTCCTTTTCGACAATGGCGTGCTGATTTTCCGAAGTTCAGATGCATCAATGTTGATTTGAGACATACCGGACGAGATGAATATACACGCCATCAAGAAAATTATTTTTCGTCCAAGTTCAATAAGCTTCTGTAAGTTTTTAATTAAAAAGGCATAATAAAGTTGCTACACATTTGCCTTCAACTGCTGAATCAATTTGAGCCTGCGGGAAAATAATCCAGGATCATTGTCCAAAACTCTCGTCTTGCTGGTGTGGGAAATGCCAACTTATTGAGATTGATACCGAGTCGGTGGTTTTGGATTGAGTTGCATATATTCGGCCACAACAGTCATATTTTCACCGCTACGCAACGCATGATAGCGTTGTGAACCTGGCTGAAAGTTAGTATTATTATTTTTTATTGTTCAATTACTTTATTTATAAAATTTTCATTACATTTGTTACAAAAATTCGATAAAATGTTCAATTTCAAATTAAGGCGACAATGGCCAGTATTGCCGTCGGAAAAAGTCTATTAGAGTCGAACACATAATTTGAAAAGATACTTCTATTTGTAGCACCAAGTATATGGCAAAGAGTAGAGAAAATTGTTCATTTTAGAACGAACGACTGAACAAAATCAACGATATATACGATTTTGCTAGCGGCAAATTTAACAAAGTCTCCCAATTGCAAGCTGATTGACTCAGCAAATGTGGTGAGCTGCAGATGTTTGCCACTATTGCACAATAGGAATGAGCTCAGTAAATTTTACATTAAAAAAAAATTAGTTTCATATATTTTTACTTTTCAGACTGTTACATACATTTTCTTTTTATCGCAAATTTTTACTTGCAAATATTTTTAGTCAAACACTTTTTTATATATTCTTTGGGAATACTTTAAAATTTGTTTACATAATCTGTTTATCATATTTCAATCCGAATTTATGGTTTTTGAAGCCAATTCCTATATTGTCTCTTTATGGTGAAAAAGGAATCGTAGAGTATTTTTCAATTAGTGAAAGCGAATAAATGAAGACTGTTGTGGCGCATGATGAAGAATCCAGCTAACTAATTTGAGGTATTCCTTGAGTTGTTTGTGCTTGAGACAACCTGCAATTGTTACGGTCTGAATTCTTAGATGTTCTTTCTCCAATTTTTCTTTTATTTGTAATTAGAAGGGTATTTTAACTCTGAGAGCGATTTCTCGAATACAAACACTTTTTTCTTAAAAAACACTAATTTTTATTTTTCCGATATCCCAAAGCATAAACTAAGGAAAATGAGACTGATATGGGATTAGGAAATCTTCAACAAATAATCGGAACAAGGTATAAAAAACTCGACTATAAAAGTTTTTAATCCAAAGTAATGTTTTCCCATTAGGCTAAGGCTCAATTGATTACGAAAGACTTGGAAATGTGAAAGTTTCTAATGAAAAAGGAAAAGGAGTTAAATTTTCAGTATAACACGTACAAAGCTTTCAGACCTGATGCCAAACTAATGGAAATTTTTTCACAACTTTTGGATTATATGTTCTCTATATCGTAATAAAATATATTCAATTTTTATGTTTTAATATTTTTATATCCTTCAAGGATTTTCAGGACATGCACAATTGATACATCTGAGTAAAATTTTTTAGCCAAAACGCTTTTTTATTGCATCAAAGACTTTAATATGTTTGAAACATTTATAATTTTTTAATTTAAATATGCTCACTTCACTATTAATTGACACTATTAGTATTTTTGTAATTGAAAACACAACTTACTTCTGTGGACCATTTTGAAATAACTGAGCGAACAGCGAAAGAATGTGAGAAATAAACATAAAGAACGATCAGCGAAATCGATGCATGTCAGCTTATTTTACATTGGTCAAGTACATACGAAAATATTCAAACCGTAACCCGCTCGCAACTACATTATTATTTTTGTTTAATATTTCATATATTTCGATAGTCATGACAGTAAATTTATTATTTACATTTGATTATGAAATGGTTATTGATGACAAAAACAATTTGCTATAAATTTAGTCGAGATATCGTAGCAGACAATGTTCGTCCTCCTTTTTTCTTAAATATCTTATAGCTCTATCGAGAGTAGTATTTTTGGTATTCATTAATATAGATGTAAAAAATAACGTCGCGTAACTGCCATCCATTCATAGATTCGCATATCCACGATATATCTAAAACTTTGTACCAAAACTTTTTTAAGATTTCCGGAGCTATCACTTGAATATCTTCTCGAATATTAGTTTTCAGTTTTGGTATGGCTTATTCATTCATATAAACCAGTGAATAATTCAATCTTAGCATACGCAGATGACTTCGCATTAGTTTCAACAGCAGCTGAATCTCTTTAACATAACTTGAATATTTTCACTGCTGAAATGATTAGAAGGGGACTGTATACTGTCATGTAAAAAACGGAGATTATAATAACAGATCGCGATAAAAACCAACATCAAATGCATATAAGTTCGGAAATCCCAAAGCAAAACGTGACAATTAGCTACGATGGAAAGGCGGATAGGAATTTAAATCGCAGAACAGCCACAAATGCCAACCTAAACTTCGCCTTCAAAAAAATATTACTGGTAAAGAGAAATCTCAAAGCAACAAAACGTGCAATATACAACTCCATGTACATAACAACCCTGACTTATGAATGTGCATCATAGCGCTTACTTCTAAAAATCAGAATAGAATTCAGGCATCCGTGATGAAATATTTGCGTCGTGTGGCAGGTTGAACACGGTGGGACAGAATATGAAACGGCACAATACGAGCATGACTATCGACATAACCTTTGAATTGTACGACCGAGCGACAAGAGCTAAGATGGTTTGTTCATGTAGCCAGAATAGCGCCTGCCAAAACAACTATTAGAAGCAAGACCGATCGGTACTAGGACCAGAGGAAGAAAAAGAGTAACTTGGCAAGACACAATCAACAAAATTCTGACTGAACAAAGAATTAAGCCTAAAACAGCCAAAACAACGGCACAAGATACACAGAAATGGAAAAGTCTTTGCAAAAATATCTTAACTGCAAGGTAGAAAGATGTCTGGAATAAGTAACTGAGTAAGCTATTTACTATTTGCAAAGGAAAAAACCGATGAAGTGATTTAATGGTAGTCCTTCAGCAAGTTTCATATTCAATTTCCCAAGTAAAGAATCAGCAATAGTTGACATAAAGTATGATGACTCTACTTTTGTTTTGCCAAACATAAAAAATAACAACTTATTCTTACCATACCCATATAGAGATTATCTTGACTTCTGCTACCGCCAGAATTGATAGATTTCCCTCTTAATTTTTATAAAAACAAAGTAAGACTTAGATGCTTTAGTGAACTTTTCCCACAACTTAAAAATTTTGTTGCAGTCTTGCATATTCAGGACTTTAAGTTAATTAATATTTGTATAAAACATTAATAATTAATTTGTCGTCTGTTTCTTATACTAAACAATATTTAGAATTTCGAAAAGATAAGAAGCATACTTTACTTCGAAAATTATTAAGTACTAAATTTAAAGCAAATAAAAAAATAATACCCATTGTGCATTTTGAACATTTTACTTACACGTTTGATTGCATTTTTATACACAGTAGCTCACATATGCTGTACATAAATGCACCCAAACATACACTTTTACACAAATTGTATTTATGGAAGCATACATAAGTTGAACAGGACATTTAAAAAATCATGCTTTGATTCACTTTACATTCAGAATTTTATGCGACTGTGCAGTATTCAGAATTTGCAATTTAACTCTTTTTTAACTTGATAGTTTTGTTTTGTATTTTTAATTTATTTTCAATATTAAGCATTCTCCAGGGGAAAAACGGATATTAATTTTAAATGCGTGATAAGTACTCTGTGAACTTTGTAAAATTTTTTTTTGTTGTTTGTTTAAGAAGCGACAAAAAAATATAAAATAAATCTTAAGATTTTTGTTTTACATTAAAACCATTGCCGTCTTTCTAAATGGCAAAAATGTAATGCTGCTATAAACAACAGTTCTTGGAGTATTTGCTGTGCTCAGATATTTTCCTTCTCCATCACATTTTCACTTTCTTAAGCATTTGAATTCCTTCACATTTCTCGTACATTTATTTTATTTCGCAGTTATTTTTTCATTTTGCGTTTGCAGAAAACCACCTTTAGCATTATTTGAAATAAGTTAATCGATGACGGAAATTAGTTTTTCCTTTCAACATTTCGAGCTGTAAGTTAATCTGTGATTTTGAATATTTCATTTTGTGCTGTTTTCACTTTAACAGATTTGTGTGAGCTGCTCGCATATCTTTCGGTTGCTGATTTTTTCCCCTCTGGTTTCTGCAATCTTCTTGTGTTTCAATTTTATGTGCAACAGGAGGAAATTGCATTTTAGAGATTGTGTCAAAATGTAAAACTGAAAGTATGAGTTTTAAAGTGATAAATACTTTATGGCGGCATATTTTTTTATTTATTTTTTATTGGTTATAACACTTTGGAAAAAGTTGTAAAATATAAGCATCAGCGTGATTAAAGTTTTTATTTTCTTGAATTTAATCATGGTGACCTATAAAAAAGGGGGCAATATCCGGCAATCTTTTTCAGTTTATGAGAAAAGGCATTCAGATTGTTGCTTAATAGTTTTTTAATAAGTTGCATCTAATTTATGTTTATTTATAGAAATATGTTAATATGTTATTAAAACTAGCGATATTTAATTATCTTACCGTAAACAAACTGCGTCAGTCATATTTTTTTTTATTAAATAATTCCGTTAAATATTTTTTGTTGTTTTATTAACTGAGATCCACTTGAAAAGTAGGAAATATAATCACATCAATACTAATGAGAAGGTATAACGACCGCCAAAAAAAGTGACTGACACATTCTGCTATTATGCTGATCAGCTTCTATTTTTTGGATTAATTCAAATAAATCGATGATTTGAGATACTAAAGTAAAACGTAAGGATTTCATTTTGGTGTTAAAGGAATATAATAAACTTTTATTTTTAGAACTCTTGCAACGCTTTTACAGAGAAAGGAGTTGGAACAAAAATAGTATGAAATGATTACATTAATGTTTATCAGTAAAAAATATGAGCAATTTTTTTTTGATTTAGAAATTAACAAAAATTCAAGTTGTTTTAAGAAAATTGTAAAATTGGCAGAGTTGTTAAAATTATAGTTTGCATTATAAAAATTCCAATTTGAATAGTTATAATTAAACAAATTTCGAAGAACAAATGCCATTTACAAACTTCTTAGTCTGAATGAAAAATTTTTGGAAGTCATGTTAAATATATAGTATTTTTAGTTTATAGTTTTCAATCCAAAGTGATTATTATTTTGGCTAAAATTCGTAATATTTTTTTAGAAAGAATTGGATATGAGATAAAATTTGAAAGGTACAAGGTATAAATTAACATCAATACAAATAAGTTTCGTATTATTTTTCGGGTCATAACTGGTATAAATAAATATATTTGAAAACACATTGAACCGAGCCACCTCAATAGATGCGGATACAAGGAAACACTCATGAACACTGATTATGGAAGTTATAGCGGCACCCGCCATATAAGTTAAAATTAATTGATGTTAATTTATCCTTTAGAATATTATCTCATGTGCAATTCTTTCTACAAAAATGTTAGGAACTTTAACCAAAATAATAATCACTTTCGATTAAAAATTACTAATAAACAATTTAGTTCGAAAAATAATCCAATTAAATATACCTACTATTTTTAAGTAAATTCTTGGATTAGGGATTTTAATTTCATCCCAAGTATGCTCTTCAAGTGAATTTGTTTCCGCTTCGAGTCTCAGTGATATTCCAAATTTTAAGCAGATTGAATAAGATTTCGAAGTTTTCTCTTAAAATAGATACATTTTTAATATGAAAGTATTTTGTGTAATTTTAAAAAGACTACGGTGAGATTTACTTTTTTTTTTTGTTTTTGCTTTAAAAAGCAAACATAAAAAAGTATGCGGTACTTGTGCATGCATGTAAATAATTTTTTAATGCCCACTTTATTTTACTCGAACTTAGCAGAAGCAAAATAAATTCAATGCATATTTTATTAATTGAACTCTAATAGGGAAATAAGGAGAAGATATTGAAAATGTTTTTACTGGGGATCGTTTAACACCTTCAGAACAAGTACTTTTATTTTTTATTTCCCATCAGAAGGAATTATTCTGTTTGCTAATAGGTCCGTCAGTACTAAGGTGCACAATGTGCACAGAAGAATATATAAAAAGATAAAAAAAAATATTCAGATTTAAGAGAAGAGAAATCGAGAGGAAAATTAAAATGTACAAAAGAAGACAAATATTGTTTATATAAGAATAAATGCTATAAATGTATCAACAAAATTAATAAAATAGATGTTCTTGAAAACTCATCTGAATCCCTATTAGGACCTAGTAAAATAGAGGCTGAGTTTCTACATGTTCTTTCAAGTCGTAAATTTAAACCTCTGGCTTAGACATGCACTGCAACTTGGGACCGGAAATAGATTTATGTTTAAAAAGCAGGCAATTAATGTATAGGAACTGTCTACCAAAATTGGGGCTATCAATACAAGTAAAATTACAAAAAAAACGAACATTCAATGTTTGAAATGCTCGCCATTTGGGAATGCAATTTATTATCCTCTACTGTGCAAGGAAGTGTCAAAATTTTTTTGCAGTTTTAGTAACTCAAAAATGTGTTGAGGAAATGCTTGACGGAGAGCTCAAGCGGTTCCTTGAGAAATGGTCTGATTTGGGTTACTTTATAATAAATCACCATATATTTTGATAATACAACATATAGTATAAGAATATAAATCATATACATAGAATGCGCATCACGTATAAAAAATGAAATATTTTTTGTAAACACCTCATGGTACGAGAGAATGGTAGAAGGTAATCCGAACCTAAGGAAGGTGTATGCGAAGGAATAATAGAAGGTAATACGAACGCAAGGAAAGAGTGATATACCTTTGCTTGTACAATCATCAGCTTTGTTTCGTATGTAACAATCAGGGTTCCAACCAGAATTATCTTTAAGTTCCATTAAAATCTAAAATTTTTTTCCTTTACAACATTTTTTGTCTTAAAATGCAATTTATTATCTATTTACAACAATTGCAATTTCACCTTTAAAAGATATTCAGAAATTAGATCTGTAATTATTAACACAAAATCTTTTTAAAGAAAATGATACTCTTTCTATTATGATAACTCATTGCATAAATGCTGTGTTTATCAGTAATTTCATAGTTGAGTTATAAAAAGTAATTAAAGATTTTATTTTTAAATTACCAAACAATTTGTTTAGAAAAACTATAAGATATTTTAGCAATCCAAACCAACTACAAATTCCCAGTTTTGGTCAGATCGGACCAAAGTGGCAGCCGTAGTTTTAGTATCATTTTCATGCGGTATATCGTCATAAAAATACAATAGGGCTTGACATATTTGTTTATAATTTTAGAGCAGATTGAAAGAGTGTTAGGGATCTATAATAAATGTACTATATCTATTTTGCTGTTGAGGGTGCAAGAAAGTATTGCAAATAGATTCAAAAACTGAACATGTTCAACAATTAAAAATTTAATTCCACACGCAAACAGATAATAAAATAAAAGTTTTTATATCAAATGTTTACACTAGAACAAACAATATCCAACCAAAACGAAATTCATACATAAATAAGCAGAATTATTAGAAGCACACAAAATAAATGTTTAGTTTCTTGTATTTTCGAAAAAAAACAGTTTTAATATTTATTTACTATTTTTCCTTTATTGTGCTCTGCACTTTGAATGGGGAACTAAGACTGACTTACAAAATGTTTATTAACTAAAAATGTAACATTTAATTAGCATTAGCAAGAATTTGATTGGATAAAAGCATTAAAATTTATATTAATATCAAACTGCCAGATTTGCATTATTTTATTCTAAAACATTCTTACTGGCTAAACACCATAAAGTTATTCAACCTATATAAATTGCAGGACAGCAATTTATTGGTAAACAATTCTTTATAAATTTATTTGGTGTAACCGGAAATGTAATTATGTTAATTTTATTTATTCTTCTTATTGCTTCTAAGAACTCACCAAATTTGTCAGGGTTCGTATATGTAACTCACACTTTCCGAAAAAGGCAACAACACGTCATGGAATCCCAATATCTTAGTTGCGCACCCGTTTGCCTCCTTCAGGCAAATCCTGTGTAAAAATACTTTGATTGTTTTATGTTCCACTGACAGTGTGTGTTTTCAAAGTGAGTCTTGTTATGATTGCTCTTAAGGTTTTTTGAAGAAAGAAAGTAATTGATAACTGAAAAAGCTTAAAAAAATACAAATATTTTTACATGTAAATATAAAAAAACACAGAAAGAACAATAAACAAAATGTAAACAACGAATAAAGAAAATTTGGCGGAATTTTAAAATTTGGGGTTAAAGTCTGTTGTTATTTAAGGAAAAATGAGAAAGCAGTAGTCAGAGAGACATTTTAATGAGAATAAATTTATTTTTACATGACAGTCTCTCACCTTCTGTATAAGAGATTTTCATATTTTCCAGTGCGAGCTTCAACTTTCGCATTCTGCTCTTCTTTATTTCTGAGAGAAACAAACAAAGCTTTTTCTGTATATCTTTCTACTTGATAGATAAATATAGGTGAATAGTGAAATTTATTTTTTGTCAAAATATTAATAAGTATACATGTACATATGTATGTGTCTAATAGTGTGCCGAGAGTGTGCTATATATGAGTGAGTTGATGTGCTTTTTTACGACTCGCCTTTGTTTATAAGGCCCTCATTTCTGTTTTATTTCTTGATCTCTGTTGACAATTTCACCTAAAAGTAATTAAATGCCACTAATGGATTTATGCAAGCACGTAAAACAACTATTTAATGCTTTAGACATACACTCGCATAATGGTTTTTATTTATTACGCACACATGCAATACATACCTGAAAACTTTAAGTACACGAACTCATTATCATTATGAGACAATTTTTTCTGTTTAATTGCCTCCATGTACATGTTTCGTGCGAACAAAAGACAATCAAAGATACACATGTTGTTAGCTTTTTCAAATATATATGTAAATGGAAACTTTTGTGAGCGCTGAAGTTTAGTTGAAATGAAGCAAGAAGTTTTTGAATAGAAAAAAAAAATAAAAAAAAGACTTTGTAATCCAAAAACCATGAAATAAATGACTGCGCGGAATTTTACGATAACATGGAGTATATAGAGCACTATTTCAAAGTGACAGCTGTCAATCGCTAGTAGGTTTCTTTATTTTCAGCAAGTAGATCGAAATCCAAGTAGCTCTCAGTAGTTCGATTATCGATAGAAACCGAAGTCAAGTTGCGTTACCATCCATAGTCGACGTTGAAAATGTTTTTCGGAGAGTCTGGCCAAAGAATTTAGTCAAGTTATCATAAGTTTGCAAATGATTTTCTAGTCAAGTGGAAGTTAGACAATTTCTAAAGTATGTATGTGTCTCCAAATATTTTAATTTTATAACAGAACACAAATGCTTTGTAATATCTTATCTTTTGTTTAATATTTTTTGGGAAGCTCCAAGAGCTTTGAAATTTTTTACTACATTTAAGATAACGACAGATATAAAATAAGTATGTAAGGTAAAAATAATGTTTTTTTCTGGTCTGTTTAATAGAGCGTTTTTTTTTTAATAATCTTTATTACATAGTTTAGTTCCATACTATTTATGAAAAAGAAAATCATTGCATTTAATTTAATTTTGTTCGATGTATAACATATATATATTTTTTCAAACTTAAAATTATTAATGAAATACACATAGAAATAAGACATGGTTGGGGAATGTTTGCAGCAGCAATATTTTGTTTCCTGCAATAATTTATAGTTGTGAAAAACCTGATATATGTGTTTTATTAATAAAGTATTATCAATACCATATTGTTTTAAGTCTTTTATTTTGCCTTATCTAATTATGATTATGAAATACATATTTGTTGATGTTTAAAAAAAATTGCCTTCTTCCTTTCTTTCATTTTGTTTTATTTTATTTTATTTTATTTTATTTTTTCTGTTAATGTGTTCAGGTTAAAAAAATTAATAATCAGCCCAATTATAAAAAGAAATTCTTCATGAAATTTTTCCCTATTTCCTTTTCCCCTTATTTTACTTTTTTGTCCGTTTTTATCAACCGTGTAAAAGAGGTAAAAAATAAAAAGCCAAAAATTAATTATTCTAAACATATTTAAGTTTGGGTTTTCCCTAAAAAAAATTCCTTCACAAAACAGAAGCGAGTTTGAATTAATTTAAGAAATTTTTTCACGAGAAAAGATTTTTTCACAAGAGACATATTCCTTGTGAATATTTATAATTGGGCTGAATATGTTTTTATTATGTTAAAGAAATAAATTAATAAGAATATAAATTATTAATAAGTTAAAATTTAAGTTTATTTTAAGAATGCTGTCAGGAGATTTAAAAATTTAACTCATGAAAATATTAATTATGTAAATATATTTAATAAATAACTGAGATACCTCTATTGCAACATCGTCATATCTCAAAAAACTCGTTCGTCAGAAAACGATCTTGAAGTTTTTAATTTACACACACATCAGTGAAAAAATAGAATGTTTTGCTAACGATTGTGTTTAATATACGACTCCTAAAAGAATCTGCTGATGATGATCTGACGACTAACAATAACAAAAGCATGTAATTTTTTTGAATATGTTAAAGAAATAAATTAATAAGAATATAAATTATTAATAAGTTAAAATGAAGTTTCTTTTAAGAATATTGTTAGGAGAATTAAAAATTTAACTCATGAAAACATTAATTATGAAAATATATTTAATAAATAACTGAGATATCGCTCCTCTATTGCAACATCGTCATATCTCAAAAAATCGTTCGTCAGAAAACGATCTTAAAGTTTTTAATTTACACACACATCAGTGGAAAAATAGAATGTTTTGCTAACGATTGTGTTTAATATACGACTCCTAAAAGAATCTGCTGATGATGATCTGATAACAAAAACAATAACAAAAGCATGTAATTTTTTTGATTATTACTTTTTTACACATTTTATGACACGCTTGTCTTTTGATCTGTTTAATATGCAAGTCGTAAAAAATCTTCCAATGATTATTTGATCAATAACGTTTTTCATGAGATTTCCAGTAGGCTCTTTCACGATTGAAAATGCTAAATGGGTAAATAAAAGTAAACAAGATATTTGTATAATTTTTTTAATAAAAAATAAAGACCGCTACGATGAGTAGATCTACATTCTTAACTTTAAAATCACGTTTTTTGTGATATGACTGCGTTGCAATGAAGGAACGATATGATCCTTACATACAATAATCATAAGATTATTAACAGTCGATTTGTTGTTATTTTAAAACATAATATTATGTGTATGAGTCATGTAACATTCATATTAAAACCAATTTTTTTCTGGTTGATCAAATATGATAACTTTGAGCAATTGTTTAAAGCATTGCAATGCTTGTGTTTTGTATAATAAAACTTATACGTCATAAGATAATTATTATATTAGACAACAATATCCTGAATAGCTTTAATATAGTTACAGTAGTTTTCCGTAAATTGCTTTTTATATCACAAAATTAAGTCAATTATGACGCAAAATTCTATATTTTTATTATTTAAAATAATTGCGAACCCATATTTAAATATATTTTGGAATTAGAGAAAATAAAAATTTAGCTTGTCTGTTGGTTACGTTTTTTTTATGCAAATGTTTGTTAGATGTGACCGTACCTTTAGGTTCTTTAAATCGGAAAAGTACTGTATATGTTTTGGGTAAAACCACTTAATTTTATTGTAGTGTATTGTTTTTGAATTATAAGTGTCTTAAACATATTTTTTCTCTTTTTGTTCCTATAAAATTTTGGAAAATACACAAATTTCTTATACATTAAATGTAATAGTTTATATTTTTTAATTTAGTAGTATTATTTAAAATGAATCATTTCACGCCACTGCCCAGCAAAAATTTTTTAGATTTCTGTAAAAAGTAAAAAAAATTGCACACTTTCCTACAGCCCTTTGCTATTGGGCTGCCGAAGAACCGCCAAAAGAAAGCTGGGATCGCTCAATTTATTTTCAAGCACAAAGTAATTTAATCTTTCTTTTATTGAATGGAATATATGGGCTAAAAGTAATGCACATGATTTAAGTATTAGTTGTTTAAAAAGTTCATACAAGCTGCATCTAAGTTTAACGATGATTCAACCCAGCAAAAACTACGGCTTACCTGAAAATTATCTTGTGAGGGAAACTATATTACAGAATCACTTACTGATGTGTATAAATACTTCATGATTTTTATTGAAAGGAAGAAGTAGATGTTTTGCTTCCGAAAAAAAAGCTTTTTGAATAGTATGCCTCTTTTAATGCTTCCATGCAAAGGACAATTTTCAATAACATATATTTTGTGCCTTACTTTATTATATATAAATTAAATTTTTTAATCTTTTGTAGTTGCTGTAAGTGCATCAAAACTTTATATTATTTTTTTTTCTAAGAATAGAATGAAATATTAAAAGACATAGTTTTAGCGCTTTTTTGTCCTTCTACCAAATAACAATTTTATGTCAAAAAGGAGAGTATTTCAGCAAGACCTAGCTGACAAAAATCCAGCTGTCTGGAAGGTTATTTCAAATAACGAGGTAAAGGAACAACATAAATCACTGCTTAAGGCAAATTAGTAGCTTTTCTGCTTGACAATATATTATTCAGTATTCCAAGCTTTTATCATATTGCAAATTCTCCTGCTACACTTCTTTGCAAATTTTGTATACTATTTTCTCGGCATTTTTAAAATACTATTCAAACATTTAATAAGTGTCTGTGGACTTAAAATATTAATTGTGTACATGCTCAAGCATACTCTCATTAAGCCGCCCATGGAAATATGTATCAAACATAATATCAATGTATTGTATAATATGTTTGACTTTGTATAATGCCTTAAATTTCTAATCTGTTTCTAGTTAAGTTAACTTAATTAAAAGTTTGAACATATGAACTGTATCGTTCACAGGAAAATTTTGCCTTCTCAAATATTGCTTTAATCCTCTCGAATACCCAAACACACAGAATTCTATATCAGAACCTCATACATATAACGCTGTGGTGTGTGTTACAGGAAGTAACACCAACAATAACCACTTGCATTAAAATCTAGAGTATTATGTGGAAAGGGTGATAAGTTTTTATTTCAGTAAACGTAAGTTTATTTAATAAGGGCTTAAAGCGACTTAGTAAATTTTTGTGCAAAGCAATAGTGTATTAAAAATTTTATAAATATGTAATATTATATTTTTAGATATATAATGGTTCACATAAAAGTAGATATAAAACTGAAAATTAAAGAATAGAGGCTTTTAAATGGGGCAATATTCATTGGCAGCTATTTTCGGTTATTGTTTAAAATACATTTTTTAACTTAATGTCAAATGAATAAAACTTTTGATGCACCTAGCAATTATATTAAAGTAAACTCTGAAATTTATCAAATTAAAATGAAAATTTGTAACAAGAAAGTTACACTGTAATACTATTAAACAGAGATGCCAAATTCTCAAACTGTTTCCTTTAAATTGTTGAGAGTGCAAAATGCGGGTGCAGTTAGAGTTTTATCTAAATTTCCATTAGTGTTTATCAAATCAATTTTTTAATTTAAATTAGATTTTTACATTATTTTTTCAGTTGCTGGCAAATTTCACCGCGGCATAAAAATAAAACAAAATATGTCTTTAATATAAACGCGCTATCCTCTATCCAAAGCAAATAACAATGTATTTATTGGCTTAAGCTTTTGTTATAAAGAACAGCATTCATAATACAATCTTTTAACATTTATAGTACATCTGCTCTGTCATACATCAAATTTATCCACCCGCTTTAAATAATATTCATTAAACTGTTTCTATGCAACATATAAATCCAATCTTTCAACATGTCATACAAAGTTTTCAACAGTAATAAACACTTGGCAATCTTTTTCCCATTTTAGTCACTTAATACTTCAAGTAAAAGAAGAAAAAAATATAAAATAAAAATTAATGTGAATAAAAAACCCTAATGAACATTTAAGCTATCTTCCACTTGGCTAATTTGCCCTTAGGTTAAAACGAAATTCTTCCAGCATTCATGATGATGCCTGGCTACCCAACAGTAACAGTACAAAGTACATAGATTTTCTCAAATATCAAGATCAATCGCCTAAGGATCTGCAAAAGTCTTTTTAATGGGGTTAAGACTGGATGAAAGGTCTTTTGTTTCTTTTGGTAAATTTGTTTCTAATATGACTTCTTAAAAAAAACAAATGTCAAAAATTCTAGAAGGCAAGTGAAATAAAGATTTTCATAAGACAGAATGATGTCATGGTGATCCAAGTTTTGGCTCTTATCGACTTTTCAGTTGGTTTTACACTAATCGAAAAGTTGTGTTGATATTTTAATTCAACTAAGTTCACAGCGGCATTTTATTCATAGCTTCCAAAGTAAAAAAGATATCTTCAAAAAAAATTTTTTCTCAATTCAGAAAAAAATGAAACAATTTTTGGAAAAAAAAATTAAATTTTTTTTTTATTTTTAATTTTTTTTTAATTTTTTATTTTGTTTTTAATTCAATAAACATTTTCCACCATATACTCATATATAAAAAAAAATTGTCAACTCAAAGAGAAACCATATTATAAAAGAAATATTAATCAGACTCTTCAGTACAATAAATAGAAAGCTCGCAGGTACTCGCAGTAAATTTTGGACATTTTGGACCCACAATGGTTTACACATATAGGAAAATTTACAATTACACTGAATGCAGGTGAATTTTGTAAGTTTTACTCCACGAAAGACAGGTGTACGTTACAATGGGCGAGTTGTTAATACACTTAAACACGATTACGTTTTATAAATAACATAAGTATACACAGATCACAACCACAGTTTTTTTTATATAATACATACCTTGGCGTTAGTATATAACAAAACTTTTAATGAAAATAATAAAATTTGCAAGTTTAACACGAATAGCAAAACGATGATCAAAAAGGCGGAAATATTTTGCACAACACTTGCAGAAACATATGCTGACTTTGACAGCTCACAGTTGTTCATCAGCTGTAAGCTGAGCTTTTAAAAATCGATACAAATCTAGTGAATGTATTTGTTATCGATTGTTAAAAAAAAATTAACGGTTTTTCAAATTTGAAAACTTGAATTAAATGCCGCTAGCGAAACCAAATTGGCCACTGTGAAGTTGTTCGAATAATTTTAACTACTCAAAATTACTCGAGCAAATCGAATTTTTCTTACATATACTTGATATTTTTTAATTTTTGTGTAAAAAATTAACAAAAATAAACCAATTTTTATTATAGCTTAATAATTTTCTTAATCTAATTAATGAATGCAAAACAAAATTAACATTTGTAGATATCTTATAGGGAAGATTAACTGTCACAAAAAATAGTTACGTGATCGGTCCCCCAGTTGTAGAGATCGGTTTATTAGGAAAATTTTACATGGAACAAACCCACCACTTTTACATGGCGTTTGTCCTGGAGGGGCTCCCTTGCCATAATTTAGGTAGTCGGTGACTGTTTCAAAATCTAATATTAACGTGCTTATTTGGCGAAAGCATAAATATTGAAAGTATATTGATATTCTTTCTACAATACACATTAGTATCTCAATGTTTTTGGCAAAACTGGGTTTATCATGAAAAAAATGATCAATCTATGTAAGCTTTTCAAGAGTGTTGGAATTTATTTCAAATATGCGACATGACAGCGTTAATCTAAAGGTTAGGGCACTGCTACACGTTCAATATATATTGACTACGATCTATTATTGCGATATTTATTTAACGTCTAGAATGCAGGATTGACGCAAGTACTGAAGGGTCACTGAATATTTTGAAATCCGGAATATGGATCGCGATCCAAATATATATTTAACAGTGCCCTTAAAATGATACTAAATAAAAAGTGTCATTTATTTTTATTACATTTAATAATGTGTCTTATCGACAATCGTATTGTATTGTAAAAGAGCAAAAATTGCTCTTGAATTAATATAAATATTTTCGTGCTGTTTTACAGCAAGAAAAATTACTAAAGTTTACGTCTCAAGAAAATTTCCCACACGGAAATTTGTGTCACTTAAGACCCGTCAAATATATTAAATTGCACATAAAATATTATCATAAAAAATATATTCTACTTATTCTTTACTTCTTAATTTTCTGATTTCTGACTATTAAATAAAATAAAGTTGGTCACTTGATTTTGCGGATAATTTTGAATATTTCACTTAACTCTGCCATAATACAGGTATCGATGAATTATTTATGAAAAACTGATAGGATCGGAGAAGTTATTTATTATTAATTAATTCTTTAATTCTTTTTATTAAACTTATAAAATATTGAACAAAACTTTCCCTCAAATTCTATTATTGCTGTTGTATATTTATTGAAATTTTGAAAAGCGGTCACTTCACGTTTGAATTGAATGATGGATTTCTCATCTAATATATTTGTAAAACGTTTATATATATCGTCGTACCGAAGTTATCTTCACGTATATCGAAAAGTAAAAAATATGAGACAACACCGCTTCTCCTAAAAACTCAAGACTTGACGAGTCAAACCTGACGTGTTTGAAGCGGTTTTAAGATCCTGAACTTATGCTCTGGAAGTAGAGCGAGATCGGATCATGTATTTATTTTTAGTATATAATGTCAAAACTTTAAACTCAATTACCAAAAGAAAAATTTTTTTGAAGATACGTGAAGATAACTTCAGGACGACGATATGTAAAAACATTTTCGAAAAAAAGGAAATTTCTGTAAAAATTTGTGCAATAGTTATTCGATTTATCGTCGCAAATTATTCTAATAAATCTTTTATTTGATCGAAAAGTATTTCAGTTGAATATCATACTCAACACCGTAAAGTGTGTGTGGATTTCATTAAGCTATGCCATAGCCTATCTTGTTTTGTTAATGTAGACATCCTTTGGAAGGATGCAGTAAACTTATGGAGCTTGTCGCAAATGATAATCGATTTGAAAAATAAAATATAAATAAGTTTTTATGCCAGCCTGAGAGTTAAAGGCTTTTGAATTATTCCACTGGGCAGTATTCGATTTCTTTATATCAGAACAGCCACACATATACACATGCATACTCCCATACTTGCATACATTTCTGTAGTAGTTACTCGTAAAAGTATAATGTGCAACGTGTGTAACCATGAATCATTTATATGATTTTTAGTCATAGCTTTTCAGTTACTTATACGTATTTGTGGAACTGCAAACACATTGCCAACACCAACACTACTATGAATTCACATATTAGTTTGAGTGTGTATTAGTATTTTATATATTATATCAGAGTTAGTGAAAATGTGTTCATGTTCTAAACATTTTACTGTGAACTTCTAAAAATTAGCTAAACTTCGTATCCAGTGTTATGACTGAAAATAAAATTTTGTTAGCGACAGAAAAAAACAAGAACTTTTAATGTACAAAACTTGGCAAAATATTTTATATCGTTTTGCGCTGTTGTTTATAGTGTTTAGATTTTTTGTTTTAGTTTTTAGTTTCTGCAGTAGTGTGGCATCAGCAAAAATGGGCAACGGACTCAAAACAAAAATTATATTAAGTTCTCTTTCTGTGGGGTATAAAATACGTTGTAAGGAGTAAAATTTGTTTGATATTTTACTGCTTTTAAGCAATATTATTGTTTTATTGTTGCTGTTGTTCGTGGTTGGTTGAAGCATATAGAGAATGTTGCTTGATTGTTGCTGTTACTACTTTCTGGTTAGTTAATATCAAGTATACTCCTGCATTTACTGTTGTTTACCAAATAAAAACATCATACTCATACGTTGGATATCCTAGAGCATAGTTTCAACATATTAATGAAATTTTTCATTACACCCTAATGGAAATTATTTAGTATAAATAAGCTATTTTAAGATGGCCTTTAAGAATTTAATTAAATTTATTATTTGCTAATGAGTTGATGTGTACAGTGGCTTATGAAAAAGTGGGAAACAGCCAATATTTATTTATTTCAATAGATAATTTTATACTATTTAATTTTTTTTAAATCATCAGTTGATATATTGTCGTCTTAAGAATTTCTCCCACTTTAAATGCATCGGCATAGAGGTGACTCAAAAACATGCTTTCAGATTCATATTGTACAGCTGTTGATTATATTTGGAAGAAATGTGTTAAACAAATTATCTATCCTTACCAGAAAGCCTTGCGTCACACTAACAAAGCATAATTAAAAAATTTGACAGAATGTGGCTCTTAGAAATTGTACAATCAAGTTTTTTAATTCCGAAAAATCTGCACTTATTTTTAAAGTAAAACTTCGTCTACTTTGCCTGAACTTTGTTTATGCAATTGGCAATTAATTCAACTGATTTCTTTTTTAAATTGCTTCTTAATTGTAAAAAAAGTTATCCGCTCTAAAAACTAAAAGAATATTAAAGACATATTTTCAGCAGCTTAATTTATAAAAAATTTAGAAACTATTTAAGAGTCAACAATAAAAAACAAGTAAAACACTGAGTCAGCTTAAAAAGGGAATTTTAGAAGAAGGAAAAAATTATAAAGAAGAGCAAAAACGAAAGTAAAAATAAATGTATTTGTAACCCATATCCTTGAATTTTCTACTAATGACATTTTCTTATGCCTGTAAAGATTTATAACAATTTTTTTCTCATAAAAAAACTGACGAAAAAGAAAATCTACCACTTATACAGAAGCAGACGTAAGAAGTGAAAGATATCAGGAGTTAAAGAGAAAAGGCACAGATTAAAATAAAATTATTGATACAAAGAATCAACAGTTTTTAATTAGAAAAAAATAAACTATTTTATAGTCAGATTCAAAATTTATTTTCAGCATTAAGTATCAACTAAAAATTATTCATATTCTGTGATATGAAAAGACGGTGAAATTTACAATTTAAGACTCAACGACCTTGTGAATGTTTTAAAATTACCAATAATCTTAGAAAGCAGAAAATCGAAATGTAGAATACGTTTTATCATTATTAAAACAATTAAACAAAAACCAAATATTTAAAAAACGAGGTTAAGCTCAAAACATATGCACTATAAACTCAACCGTTAAACTTTATTCTTTTGGATGGCTTAAAAAGTATCTGGGCGTTAAAATAGTGGAATCGTTTGAATAACATATCTAAGGAGCGCAGCATATTTTGAGGATATTATGAATTTCCTCTTGCCGTAGGGCAAAAAAATAAACTTAAAAAACGTGCCTTTGATTGGCTTTATTCACTGCGTTCGAATTATTATTTGCTCTATTGTATATTTTCATAGAACATACATTTCACTAGTTTTTAACAAATTTTCTTTGTTTATCTAATATTTTTTGGCTTCGTAACAAAATTAAAAATGTGATACTAATACATACATATTTATTTTTTATTATTTCCTTTTGGACTGTTTTTTTAGCCTGCTATGTTTTTTGGACACTGACTGTCAATTATAGCCTCGTTTGGTTAACATATGTATGGTTCACAGTATTGCATCACATTCAGCAAACCCAGCTTATTGACCCTTGTCAATTTCGATTATATTTTTATTTTCTAAGCTTATTGTGTTCAAGTGACTTTATTTTTTATATTTAGGAATAAATAGTTTGATGGCAGTAAAGACATTTTTATTCACTATCATATTAAAATACAAACAAAAGTTTGTTTTAAAACAAGCTAAATACACAAAGGACTTTTGCTGACCGAGCTGATGGAATAGTACATTAGTAACTATGACAGCTACAACACTGGTACACGGATAAAAGTGGTGTTTCTTCCCTTAATAATATCATTATTTGTACTGAACCTAATTTTATTACCGTTCTTAGTTGCTCAGCTAACACAGAAATGCTTTTGGAGTTTAAATATAATACGTCCTATCGCAGAAATAGGAAGTTTAAATACGCCAAATATTAAATATTACAATTCATATTATAGAAGCAAAAAAAGTTATAGAATCAAACAAAATAATAAATGAAAACATCAGGTAGTGTTAGCATTTTTTTCTGGTTATTTTAACATTTTCTAATTAATATTTATGCGCAATTTGTTGAACTGTTTAGATTTATATTGAAATGAGTTTTTAGCTTGAGTTCAAATCCGAGTTTACCTATTTCTTCTTAATTTTTGAGATAAATTCGTTATTTTATTAATAGAGTACTTTTTTGGAACGACTTTTATTCATCAGGCTACCAAATCGAATGTGTACCTATTTCGAGGTCGTTACACCATCTCATCAGAGTTCTTTGTTCGATTTTACCACTTTTGACGGTGGATACTGGTGACTATGAATATCAGCTATTTCTTACAATAAAAATAAAATGCTTGAATTTGCAAACTTATTAATAAACAAAGACTTTATAAAAATAAATAAAATAAACCAAAGAAATAATTTCGGAAAAACAGTATTTGTGTCTGTTTAAAACCGAACAACATATTCAGGTCAGACTTTCTTACAAAACATAATCTATTAAGAGCAACAATAAATTTAAATCTTGATTTAATTAAAAGATTACATCAAGGTTAACAAATTTACTTTGAAAAACTCAAGAAGTCAGAAATAATTGATTAGTGAAAATTAAAGAAAAATTACAAGCGATTAACAATAACGATCATAATGTTTACAAATTCCAGAAAGAATCAACTGAATAATTGAAAGGAACATTAAAGATTATGTTAGATAAAAAAAGAAACCCTGGAAAGAATTGATTACATATGAAATATTAGATCTCATGGACGATAGAGGAAAGCACAGAAACATTAATAATGAACTGCTTACAGGAGATTGCGCATAATTCACCCTTCCAAAAAAACCCATCTTCATCATTCGTTTTGCGTCTGATACAATGGCGGATGGGATTGATTTTATTTTCTCTGATTCAATAATCATTCTAAGTATAAACTTATATGTATTTAAATCATTTTAAGGTAAAGTAAGATCATACTTATAAACTTAATTTTACATATGTATAATTTGATCAATTTTTATACAATATTTGCCAAAGAAAATTATGTGTATGTAAATATAACTATTATTTTTGGTATTTCTTGTATTTTTACAATTTCAGTTAAATATTCATCCTTTCTATTCAACGTACTCTTCTTATTCCTACATTTGCTTTAATGTGTAAATCTTTATTATATGTAAACAGCTTCATTGAGATTTCAATGTTGTGTTTGTAAAGGGTGATTTTTTAGCAACTTTTTTTTAACTTGGACCAGCACTCAGGGCATGACCCCTACATATGCAATGCATTGTGCCGAAACTAGAAAAATTCCCACACTGAAAGTAACAGGAAAGACCTCTGCAGGAAGTTTATTTCACATGCGAACTGTTCGGCTAAAGAACGAATTTTCTCTGTAATGCGTAGTGCGATCCACTGGCATATCAACCACAAATGGATGCGCTCTTAGCGAAGCACGTGTTGTTCGTAAAAATGAGCGGATTTCGGGAACAAATTCCCTGATTTCGTTAGAGCACATTCCATTGTAGTAACGATAAAACAGTGAAACACTACTTTATTTTGGGCAACATTGTTTTTGGCGGGTCAGCTGTTTTTGTGTAACATTTGACTGGCAGTAGTAAAGCAGCTCTGGGCGAGCAAACAACACGCGTCGTTAGCAATTATTTTTTAAGTGCAACCAGGCCACCACTGTTAGTTAATGGTCTACCTTGACTAACTGTATGGCACTACGGTTACTTGTGGAATTTTCCATTACCGCGTGCCACCGTTTTTAACAATACTGGTGGAGACCATAAAAACTCTAGGTGTAGATATTAGGAATTCCACTTTCTATACGAAGGTATAGGTCGCTTGGCAGTTCCTAAAGGAAGCACCTTTTCGTGGGATACGCTGGAAATTTGCGTACTGCCATACCATTTTTTATTTTTAAATCAATCAATCAACATTTGACTGTTCAACATGTTCAGTTTTGTCTATCATTTAACTATGAATCGCCTTACAAACGAACAATGCTTGCATATTATTGAATTTTATTATCAAAATTCATGCTCGGCTAAGTAAAGTATATCGTGCACTTCTCTCATTTTATATTCAATTTTTGGCGACCTTCTGAGACAGCTATTTGGAATCTTGTGACGAAATTTCTCTCCAAATTTCCATTATTGTACATCAAACCACCAACACGCACACGTAGAGTGCAGGCAGAGGAAAATATCGCAGCTTTATCCGCCGGTGTCGTTGATGACCGTGAATTATTGATTCGGTGCCGATGATGCGATGATTGCAAATTCATTTTTGCCCAAAATGCAAAAGATGAAGTCGTTTTAACAAAACGGTGTAAAATATCACACACGACGAGAAACAATTGCATAATTCAGAGGCGAGTTCGGTGAACAGTTTATTTCATGTTTGGTGTCGTTGGACCCAGCATATAAACCATTTGAGGCGTAGCCGCGGTCAACATTTACATGAAATAAAGATTTCATACATTTGTCTAGACTTAATGAGTTTAGATATAAACACATTAACGACACCAGGCTATCGACTACAACCTTTCAAAAATAGAATACATATGTGTATATGAAAATGATTATTTTCACGACTACACGGTTGTTGTTCATGCTACTTTTGTCGTGTAGTCAAACTAAACTAAACTAATTTCTGGTGCAATTTATGGAAATTGCTAAAATTTTCGTATATTAAATTTTTTATCGTACTATTCCCATAATTTCCATTTTTTTTAGGCTTCGAAACAAAAAAGTGTTGACAATATAACAGAATATTTAAAGCGAATTAGAGCTAAGAAATATTTTTTAATGTAAAATACGAAAATTGCGGTTCTTTTTTTGGTATTAAAATTTTCTGTAAAATTTTTTTTTGCTTAAAAATAAGGACAATGAAATTGCTGCATATTAGATCATCATCATTATATGATCATCGTGTTTAAAAATCTTAAAAATGCAATGAAACAATAAAAATGTCACTGAGTCAATTATATCGCGATAATCGCTGAAATGCCCGAAATTTTCCAAAGTTTATAAAAAGCCGTAAAATCTTCCCAAATGAGTTACAAATGCAAAGAATGTGGAAAACGAAAAAAAAACAAAAATTACGAAAAAGCGCAACAACTTCCAATCATTGGGAAAATTAAAATGTTTAATGTCCCACATTGCAAGTTGCAAAGTTTTGAAAAAGCCGTAAAATCTTTTAAAAAGATCTAAAAATGTAAGGAATGTGAATGTATATCGCATTCTATGTTATGACCTTCATTTAGGAAGATTTAGGCCATTTGCTAAATTTTTCAATTATTCGCGGTTTTTAGCTATTTTCAAGATATGAGTGATTTTTGTCATTTTATTGCTTCATTGAAATGTACATTTTGAAAAACGTAACGTTAGAATATGTAGCTGCCATTTCACAATAATTATGTAGCTGGCATTTGAACCCAGCGGGATTTGTAGTCTTGTAGCCATTCTGCTGTCGTGAATGTGTTTATAGATTTTTTTAAATTAAATCCAAAAGGTCCTAAGAAATCACCCTTTATTATTGATCTTGCATATTTTCTTGAACTTTTTTACTTCTCTTGGAAGTTCTATTGTGCTAGAAATCTAAAATTAGAAATATGTTGTTCTAAAATGCGAAGTATAGTTGTCCAATTTTTGTGCTTGTGTGGGCGTAGAGATGTAAATTTAAGGTTGTGTGAACTCATGAGTATGTTTATATTTAAGCCTGAATGATTTTACTTTCATATTATTGTTACAATAAACTTTTGTTGGTTTCTCTTGTTATTGTGGGTCTTTATAGTTTTATTTGCAAAATATTTATTTTTTTGTTGTTTGAACATATTTTTTGCAAAGCACCTTTATCATGTTTTTTTTCATTATTTAGTTGCTTATACAAACACTCGTATGTACTCTTGGACCCTGTGAACAAGTCCAGCGTGTGTGTGTGCGTATCTCAGATAGTTAAACCGTAAAAAATTGTTTGCATATTGCATAAAAAATTACTGAATAGCTGTTGGTAGCTTTGTATATTTATTTTTATTTTCAATTTTGTATCTATTTTTTGTTTGTTTTGTTTGCAAAGCATCCTTATTTAAATTCTTTATATCTGGGAAATATAAATGGCTTTGTTAATATACCCTCAACTACAATTAAACAGTGGGACTGATTTAGTAAATAAAATGATATACCTGCGTTATACATGTGATTATTGCTTTTCGAAAAATATGTTCTTGAAATACTTTTAATATTTTTTTACTTTACAAACTTTTAAATGTTAAACAATTTATTGTGCAACTTTTCTTGAAACGTATTAAAATTATCTGAAATATCAGTTCTGCTAGTTTGACGAATCAATTGTTTCAAACAAAAAGTACTCTCTTAATAAAATAAATAATGAATTTATCCAAAAACAATTTCTTAAAAATTAAAAAGAAATCTGTAAACTCAGATTTAAGCAATTCATTTCAATATAAACCTTCAACCATTAAACAAATTACTCATAAATATTAATTATCTCTAATTTATTTGCAAAAAAAAACATTTATAAATTTTTTAAGTAAAAGTTGTGCAAAAAATTAAAATGATTTTCAAGAAATCTTTGAAAATAAAGTACTTGAGTACATATTAACCAAAGCACCATTGGAGCTAGACCTAGTCATTGCCACCGAGGCACCAGTCCCCTATCTATATACGGTGTTGTCTCTTATTTTACCACAAGACCGGCTTGAAGTCCATTCAACGGATGGGCCCCTCAAAACAGCTTAACTCCGGTACCAAGAGAGTAATTTATTGTTAAACAATTACATAATATAATAATTTAACCTTTATAAATATAAGTGTGGAACTGTATTAAATTTATTGTTATAAAGATACTACATTATACTCGTAGTCTTAAGTATTCATTGTTATTGCATTTTTTAAGAAGATATTTTTTATGTTGAATGAAAAAAGGCTTAATTATTAAAAAATTTACAAAATTTCGAGTGGGATATATTAGAGCAGTGGTTCTTCTACAAATATTAAACAAGCTAAGAAAAAATACAAATTTTAAAAATATTGGAACAAGGATTCGCATGGCCTCCAAAATATGTTGTAAGAAAATGCTGAAACTTAGGCACAAGCAAAGTAATTTTTTATATTTTGTCTTTTATCCAGCCTCATCTTCGAAAAAACCTGCCCAATCACACCTCCAGACCACATAGCGCACCATACAGTGGCATGTTGAGCATGCATAGGCTTCTCAGTAATCGCTCTAGGAGATCCAGAAACCCGAATGCGGCAATTTTGCTAGTTGGCGTACCCTGACTAGTGAAAATGGACTTCGTCTGAAAAAATGTTTTTTTTTTCAGAAAAACCAGCAGGTTGTTCCCGAATGCAATGAGCGAATCTACGGCGATGTGAATGGTCGGTCAGTTTCCATTCCTGCACCTGTTCAACCTTGTAAGGCTTCAAAGCCAAGTACTTACGTAAAATTGGCCATGTGGTGGTTTTGGTTAACCCCAATTGTTGAGAACGTCGAGGAATGAAAAAATTTGGATCTTCTTCAACACTGTGGCTCACGGCTACGATGTTTTCAGTAGAACGACCCGGTCGAACACGCGTTGGTGTTGGCACATTTTATATCGAGCCTGTCGACTCAAATTTATTGACCAAATTGTTAATAGCGGTCTCGGAAGTACGATTATGTTGTCCGAAAATATCACGAGTTTTACGATATATAACTTTAGCATATTTTTATAGTGGACTTAAATTATTTAAATGCAATTTCCGATTAAAATGGAATTCATTGGTCGCGTTCATAAGACGTAACTGTTGCGCAACCCTTGAGTGTTTGTCTTAGAAACGCAGAGTTGAGTAGTTCCGCTCCACACAACAGTTGAGTATTTGCTGCCATTTTTTCCATCATAAATTTTTTTCGCTACATTTAGTCAACATGTTGTGTTAAGCTCCACAGCTAATCAAGAGAGTTCTGCGCTTTTATATTCTAATGCAATACCGTTTTGTTAGGTGGCGACCGCAAATTAATTTGTTAATTTTGCATTCCAAATGCGATAAAGTAACAAAAACAAAGAAATAAAACTAAAATACTAATTTAATTGAATAGAGGTTTGTTTATTATGGTGTCTATTTATATTAATTGGCAAATTAGTTAGGTTTACAAATTTTTTAACACAGTGCCGGCTCAGCGTTGAAATATAAATACTATCGGCGCAGGTTTATCATTTTATTGGAGTATTTTGCTGTGCATTTTTATGTTGAGAATATTAAATTTGTGGTGCAGATTTTACATTAAATTGGAAAAGTCCTGCCAAGAAAAACTTCATTGCAAATTCTGTGTTGTCCATACTTTTTAGTACAATCCAAACTAATTAATTTTGCAGCATTTTCATTTCTTTTCAATTGTTTACATTAAACAGCTGTTCCTTATCTAATTATTCATCATGCCGTTTCTAAGACATAACTGTTGAGCTCAACAGTTGACAAGAGTTTCACAACAGTTGAGCTCAACAGCTACGTCTTATGAACGCGGCCATTGTAACAATTGCCATTGCATCTACAACGAATACGTCAAAAAACTTAATGTCAAAACTCTCATGTTGTTGGTGTTGCCACAATTGAAAAACAAAGTTCTTGTTGAAAAGCCCTTTAGCATAAGCGAGAAGAGACAACAATTAAACCTTTAGTAGATAGTTTGGGAATGCAAACGTGATTAAAATTACTATTTTTTTTCTTTTTCATAAAATAACAAGGTCTTGAATTACTTAGGCATTGCAGTGTTTCTATTTTTTCCGAGTTAAGTCAAGCAATATTAAAGTCGGCAGTAATCGATAATTTGATCTTCAAATTGAAAATAATTTTGACGTATGAACTGAAAATGCTTTTCTTAACTACAATTTTAGTAAATCTTATTAAAAACCATACTAGAACCTCCACCGTTTCATATAGGTTTATTTTAACCAGCATGTTCATCTGTCCATTGTGCACTTTTCTCTGTGTCTGCTCCCCTGTCTTACTTTAACGGATTTTTATAAATAATGTCTTCATTTCAACAGGCATTTATCATGTAACGTTTTGTGTTATGAATATTTTTGTATGATTTATATCTGTGAATTCGTCGAACAAATATGAGAAAGGATGGTGCTTTCACACAAACTGCTGCATATTTTAAGAAGTGCTATCTATATATTTCAACGTGTTTTTTCGTATACCAAGGAGAGTTGTAAAACAAATGTTTTATTGAAATTGTATATTATTACCAGTATCTACGAGTGTAAAATACATTTTATATTATGGAAGGTTATTGTTAGATATACATATACAAATGCAAGTGCTAACCAAAATTTTGTACATTTTTTATTATTTATAAAGAAAGAAAACACAAAAAAACACATGCAAAATTACTTTTATCCTGACATTTGTATACATACTATACACATATTTATTAATACATGCTAGGGGAAATCGTGTGATAATTTAAGGTCGTTTATTGCTTCCTTTGCTTTCGTTCCCTACATTTATTAATTTTTAGTCAGAAATGATTTTAAAATAGTTTTTTTTAATTTTTTTATTTTAGAACAGCAGTAGTTATGTGTCAGTAGTGGAAACAGTTATAGATTTATGGCTCTAATAAATGTATACAATAGACGACATTCACATTTATGTAGATACATTTTTATCATTATTCATTATACGCATATGAATCTGTAAAGGACATGTATTGCAAAATTGTACACATGAATTTTGTATTACATGAATTTTATATTACATGAATTTCGCATTACAGATAGCATAAAATGGAAAACTTTTTTATTATATATCAGATATTTCTTAACAAGATTGAATTATTATTATTATTGCTGCAATAAGAATTGTTCCTTTTTTTAATTTTGTTTTATATAAAATTTAGATAACATTGCAAATGTTACATGAAATATAATAGTTTTATTTTTTTTACATTTTTTCACAACAAATATGATAAGCGGTATATTTGTTTTTTCTGTGCACGCACTCTTGTATATGTGCATTTACATGATCATGGAAGGTGAAAACATAAGATTAAATAGTATCTTTTAGTAAAAACAAGACCATTCATTGTATTGTTATCTTTCTGTTTTATTAAATACATAGTGAACTTTGTAAAGTTAACACCACAACTGTGCTTATATATTATGTTAAGCTCTGCTCATTATTTGTGGAAAACTACATTTCCATTACTTTGATTCTGAGCCTCACATTTCCGATATTGTAATAAGTGAAAGCTCTGCATAAACAGATGATAATAATTAGTATTACTTGTTTGATATAGTTGTATTTGAAATACAATTTCATAACATATATTTTCGAAAAACTTGACGTTTTCTATTCTCAAAAAGGTGCAACCTTTTCTGTTTTAAATACTGACTTTATTAGGGTATCTTCACTTACGAGGCAAAATTTTTGTCGAAAGAAAACTTTGAATAGCAGTTTTTTTTTGAGGAAAACAAAAACAAATGTTTAATTTTTTTAGAAAAGGAAACGGTATTAGTGGCGAAAAAATTTTTGTGGTCGGTAACTTTTTTTTTAATAATAGAAAATGTGATGTTTTTAATCCAAAGTAATTAATACTTGGCTTAAGTTGGTAGTGCTTTTAGTCAGAAAAAATGAAACAATATTACAAGGATCAATGGAGAAATTAACACCAATCAATATCAACGTATACAGGCAGATCAGAACGACGTTGTTTCCGTTTAAGTGTAACTAATTTCGTATTACTAGAATTTTGTAGATTTTTGTAACTTAGAACAGAACTCTGAGGAAGACCCTTAATAATCAAATATATTGTGCCGTCACTAGTGAACTTTGCTGATGGGCAACGAATAGTGGAAGTAGTGCTTTTGACCATTCGATTTATATTTTTCAGCAGAGCTCAAATAAATTATAATTCAAAATCGAAATATTTCGTAATGTTTATAATTTAATTTATTACTTTATGTTCGTTTGATTTAACATGCAATGCATGTGCAACAAATTGAGAAAAAGATTGAAGTTTTATCTGTGTTTTAGTTTTCAATTAAGGTTTAATATTATTTTAAATTATTTCAACAATTTAAAATGTGGAGAATGAAAATTATTACTCAAAGCGAGATATCATAAATATAAATACTTATAAGTGCATAATGATACAGCTAAGCAATAAGGGATCATGTAGTTTATTTTTCGTAAAGCTTGTTTTCATCAGATCGAAGATGATTTTATTAAAAGTCACATTACAGATGAAATAAAATTAGTACAGACTGGATAAATATCAGACGCTATACACGATATTTAAATGTAAGTTCAATGTACTTTAATGATATTTTATTGTGGCTTCATGAAAAGTAAAGTCAAATAAAAAATTTAAAATTAGCCCAAAATTAACTATTAAAAAAATTATTTTGAGGCCATCTGTTATGGTTTTGGGGTCATTTGGGTCTCCTTTTAGTCTAAGGGGTACCCTGTGAATATTGGCCGGTTACTTCTGCTGACAAGTATTATGAATATGACACTCATACGCATTGGTGTACATTCTGGTCTGGCAATAAAGATATTATCAGTTATTTGTGTTCTTCTGAATACTACGCATCTACATATGAAATGCTGCATAAAACAATATTAAAAATTTACACCAAGCTCATTTTGTGAGAAATCATACAATTACCTACCTAAAAAAGAATATGCAATTATAATTGACTATGTGTGAAATATATATGAAATATATATCGGATAAGATACCCTAAATTGTCGGATTTAGGGTTAATTTTTTGCTGGATTGAATAATTCTACCATGGTGTAGTATTTCAGCACACATGGGAACAGAAAAGCTATAGAAGCATTTGAATTTAAATATCTTACTTTAGCGACATATATAAGTCTAAATAAGTTCTTTCTACTTAATTTAAATTAAGATAATCAATTCCCCTAGAGAAAATTTTATAAAAACATGCTTAACTCTATATTTTGCATTTCACACTTAAGAAAAATGTGTCAGAAAAAGCCAAAGGCACAGCTTCATCATGTGATGGACTACTTAGAATTAGGTTAAATGCAGCCGCATATCGACAAAGAGTGAATATGATTCACACAGACCAGTGGATGCAGTAACATCGACAAAATCTAGCGAATAATTTTGAGTGATAGACGAGTTGAATTGTGGTAGCTACTTCAGCTATAATACACTTCAGGGATTTAGTTTTTGCATCAAGTATTTGATATGAAATCACCATTTCAAGGTTTGTGTAGCTTTTGTTCTTAATTGAAAATAAAAACAATCGTGGCTTTGAGATTTTACGTTATAATTCTAGTGAAATTCGTCATCTATGCACTACTCTTGATACAACATAGATTCAACGCATTACTGCGGAAATGACACAACAATCAAATCAGTGAATTCAATTTAGTAAAGCTTCCACATTCACCTGGCTCGGCGAAGTAGGACTCGATTAAAATGTGGGATTATACACAAAAATAACATCTTGTTTTTTTTTTTGATTTTTCAAAATTTTACTCTACAGATAACTTCAAAAAGTTGAATGATCGCTCGGTGAAGTTTATTGTTCTAAACATAACACAAAGGGCGTTAACCATACTTTCTAGATCTTTATTCAAAATTAAAGTTTTTACTTCAAAACAAACAATCCTTGCACAACAAGTTCAGGTTTTTACTAATTATTTTGCCAGCGCCAACAAAAATGTTTTATAGAAATAAATGAGAAGTAAAAACATTAAATATTTACAACTTCTATCAAAATTTAAAACTTTCTTTTGCTTTCTTTCGCTGAACTTTAGCTTTTCACCTGGTTGTACAGACTAATTGATAAAATTCATATTTTATAAAACTTAAGAAGAGCAATAAAATATTTTACACAAGAATTATCTTAAAACTCCATTTTAAGTAGATTTACCAAAAAAAAGCATAAAAGTTTTTGGAATATATATAAAAAAAAAATCAAATAAAATTTAACCTAAAGAACTTAAAAACATTTTTTTTTTCGCTCACATACCCTTAAAAAAAATATTAAAACCACGCAACTTTTTGTGTCTGTGTTTAAAGCCACGCCAGAAAATGCAAAAACTCAAACAACCATACGGCAAACAATGACTGAAGTTGAAGAACACTAATAAAAAAGAAGAGGGAAAAATTATTTTTATAAAAAAGTTTCCTTCCAAATAGAATTGAAAACGAAATTGATTTATCGAATTGAAATCCGTCAATATACTTTTGCAGTTAAGAACTTACTCAGTAAAGCTTGCACAGTGGGAGAGGTCAATTACAAAGATTTAAAATTATTTATACAAGAAATATAGAATTTTTATATTTTGATGTAAATTAAATAAAAATATATTGAAAAAAATATTTTTTTGGTATTTCAGTATTAAAATAAATTTCTTGTTTTGATTGAAAGAATTTTATCCCATAGTTTTCCCAATAGAAGAACTAAATTTAACGCAAAGTTTTTGTTCCTTGCAAAAATGTTATTAAGAAGAAAAAAACAATAGTGAGTTTTGCATACATTTGATATAAAAAATTCAGTTAACAAACAAATGCATTTAAATGGTGCGTTGGAGAATTGTGCTCAAATGTGAATATGTTTTTGCGCAAACTTTTTAGTGGCAAAATAAATGTAAAAACAGAAAAAATTTAAAAATGTCATTTGACAATCAGTTTATTGATCTTTTGGTTTTAAAAGAACTTTTTAAATCTTCTAGCTTTCATTTAACAAAAATCACTAGAGACGCAAACATGCAAATGTCCAATTAAAGACATCTTTTAGTGCGAGTAAAAAAAGGTATATGGATACAAGTTTAGCAATACCTTTATCAGTTGCTAAATTTAAATTCTAAACAAACTACTTATATTCTGATAGCTAAAAGCAGAAAAATTTGTGCTTTGGGTTACTTGTTGGCTAAGGTCTGTTCGGGTAAGTCACATAGGTTTTACAATACAAGACAATAATTTAGAAAAAAATTTAAGAAGAGCCATAAATTGACTGTCTTAGTGACCGATATCTGACTATATTATTGTTTTCTTTTGATGAGTAAAAAGTATTTCTTTACATCGTGATTTTCTTGCAAACTATATCCATGCATTTTAAATTCACGAAAATTCGTTTGTTGTCTGACAATTCCCAAATGACCAACAATTTTCTCAGTTCCTTTACCGCTTGACCCGGAATTTCCATAAATGATTTCGAGAGAATTGTAAATTTAGGTTTCCAATTTATTAAGAATGTAATAAATATTGAAATTTAAGGACAACGCTCACAAGGAACTATCAACAAATTTTTTGAGCTTCCGTAACTCGGAATTTAAATAATTTATTTCTCTATTACTCTATTTATGTAGATCTTTTCGAAACATAAAGGGTGCATCCAAAAAAACTACAACTTATAAAGACTTTAATATATAACACTTATACTTTTTACAAAATTAGGACACACTAGCACACTTGCCAAATATTTGCCCAAAAAAAAGTGACCAACAGACAAGGTAAATTTGCCTTTTCTTTAATTCTAATATTTTTTCAAATATGGGTTCGCATTTATTAAAAATAATATAAAAACAGAATTTTGCGGTATAACTGACTTCATTTTCTGTTATAAAAACCAAGTTAAATGACACTAAGCTTAAGCAAAAGTAGTGGTTACGTTTTTTTGGGCAAATGTTTGCCAAGTGTGACCGTACCTTTAAGCGTAAAATTGCTTCTTGTAAGCAACTGTGTTAGAGAAATTTTTACTTATATCCCTTACAAATCTTTTTATACAAAAACTATTTTTTTGCAGGGTGTTTATAAGGGAATGCATTTTGAAATTCATGTTTTTTTATACAATTTCATTAATATGTCTAAACATTAACACATCTGCATACGTACTTTTTTTTACACATTATCATAACATTTGAGAAGTGCATCTGTTGTAATTAATTTTATATTTGTCATTAAATAATTTCCATAAACTATTTTATAAAACAACATAAAAAGTAGGTTAAAACGATTTTTGTTTATTTATATAATTTTATTTTTATATGTTGTAATCCAACATTTTATCGTAACAAAGTATGTAGTTAACAATTCTTTTAACACTTTTAAAGCAGATTTTTTTCTGCTTTTGTTGTATGTGTTTTTTTGTACATGTGTAATGAAAAGTGTTTAAAATAAAATTTGTATCCAGAAACTATGTTCAAACATCTACAGAAAGGCATTCATGCAATTGCTGTTATATTATCCATGATGGTCAAGGGATGCCAGCAACTGGAATTCAAAGGGAAATTTTATAAGGGAAAATAACGAGTATATGTATATAGAACATTAACTTTTATTTATTTTCATAATGCACATAAATTTTTATGTAATCTAAATACGAATAATAATTGTAGATTATGAAAACTTTAAAAACGACAACTACGGATGAGCCAACAATTTTCATTATATTGTTATCTGCTTTGCGAACTGTGCTCTACAGAATGTTATAATTTTATTTTACATATCTTCATTATTGTCTAATTGATATTTGTTATTTATGCCAGATTTCAAATAAAGGAAATGGGAAAAAGTATTAGAGGTTTTGCTTTTAGTTTTAAATTTCATACTTCTGAATAAAATTTTAACTATTTCAACTCATCTATGTTGAATGGGTTAAAAATTATCTAAGTAAATTGATCATCAGATAGGGGTACGATCTTTATCAAAAAACTGTATCTGTATTAGTTTAAAAACTCATATTTTCACAAAATTCTTCACAAAACATCACTGGCACATGTACCGGGTAATTTTATCCAACACTGAATGTTGGTATTAAAACTGCAGTTTAACATGCACTCGTGCATACATATCCGTTTATTTGCACATCCACATCCGTTTCCGTTCGGCAATGTGGCACATCGTGCTGTATATTAAACAAAAACATCACATTTATACCAATACAGTTAAAATAATAAATAAGGCTTCTGCTACCAATATAGTCGTATATAGTATGATTGTATATTTTGTAGGAATATGTGATGTACACTTAAAAGTACATGCATGAATAGTTGTATTTTATATAAAACACAATTAAATAAAAATTATTCTTTAACAATACTCCTTACCATACTCGCAAGCACACAATCTAGCATACACGACTTTTACATACTGCAAAAATAATGCAACAACAATAACAACAAAAAACATTAAATAAAAATGTAATTTTTAACGCCTGAATCAACTTTTTGTTATTGGAGTTAACAATTCTTAAATATCCTTTAATTATATCAATGTTTTGAGCAGAGTAGGCAATGGGAACAGTAAGTAAAATGTTTAAAATTGTAAAACGGCAACATAAAATGAATATGTATTTGTATGCAATTGTTTGTAAGCATTATTGCGCACATGTGAACCAACAACAATAATTACCCAGCAGTTAAAGACATAAGTAGAGAGGTCTTCTAGAAGGCCTTACTTAGCAGTTGCATGAACTATTTATCCCATTCTATTCTCATATGTCTTTTCCCACGCTGTCATTGCAGCGCAGGCCTTCTACCTTCGTTTTCTTTTAATGCAGGGATTTAAGGAAGGTTTTTTTTGCCCTTTTATAAAATATAATGACTGGAAGACCTTGAAATGAGTGCCTCATAAATAAAAGGTTTCCCCAAGATCTTGGTAGTAATGATAACCCAGACAGCTCGCTCTTGAGCGTATGAGTGCCGGACAGTAGCAGAGTATGTGCTCCACCGTCTCTTTTTCTCCAGGTACTCTACGAAATCTGCAGTTCTCACCAGTCAGCCCAACAGCGACTCGTAATTAAACCTACTAGAAGCCTACAGTCTTTGGATACTTTGCACCTTTCGGTGTTTCCACAAACCGCCTTAGATATCCTCTGTATAGTCGAGTCTATATATCTCTTAATAATTCGAATCGGAATTGGAATGTCTTTCAGCCAGTTATACGAACTCTCTGTTTCGCTGATTCGTCTACCTCCTCATTACCTTCTATGCCCTGCTATCCACAAACCCAATAGATATGCACTCTTCTAATAATACAAAGTTTATCTAATGTGTCCTTCCGCCATTTTAAAGAAACACTTTTTGCTTGTTTAAAAGCCAACAGATCGCATAGAAGCCTCAAAGATAACTTATTCTATATTTACACTACGCAGCTCTGTTTTCTCAGTGTAAAAGACTGAAAAATTTGTACATTTAAATTCGAACACTCTCACGCAGGGTTGCGTAGCGTAAACATAAAATAAATTAAACATTTCTTTATTCAGTTTTCTTACTTTGCGTTTTAATTCTTCTTGTTTTTAGAATTAAGTTTTCAGTCATCAGCTGTTATTAACAAACTTCAAAAGTAAAACGAAAATCTGTATGTCTATCGGATCTTGTTAAATAGAAGGAATAGGCCTTGCAAATGATCTTCTGAAAGTAAAGTAAAAATGGAAGTTGGATTAAAATTAAGTAAACAGACATTTAAAAAGGGCTGAAAATTACAGGCCTTTTGTTTAGTACCTCCACGTGCATACAAGTATTTTTATTGACGTATATACTCGTACATGTATTATTATTATTATTCGCATTTAATGAAGAAAAATTAAGCACCAAATTTATAACATTTGAAATCATTGATTTTTTATAAATGTACATTAACAAAACTGAATGCATACAATTTATCCTTTTCGTATAAGGACTGAACTTAATTAAATTGCTATATATTGTAATTTAGATGACATACACATTCTAGAAGCCGTGATGAAGAAGTAAATAAACTTTGTCAATCAATTGTTATCTTTCAATCAATTGAAACAATAATGTCAATTGCTTTAATCTTATCGATTGTATCTTTTTATTGAAGTTAATTGTTTTATCTAAATTATGTAGATAATACTAATAATTTCGATCGTGCAAATTCTCAGCCGATTAACATTAACATAATATATCGCATATCCAACCAGAAGCATATTTATATGTACATCTAATTAGAAAGTATTACAAACAAAAAAGTTTTTTTTTATATTCTTGTTATTTAACTAGTTCATTTGTTCTTAGTCCTTTTAGAAATAGATTTTTATTCTTACGAAAATTTACATGACAAAATTATTCTTGTCTATAATATTTTACATTATATAGTGGATGTATTCTTGTTCAAATGTAATGCGAATTGCAAATCAGTAGAAAAAGCCCTTGAACAACAATTGTATAAATACTAGTGACCGACCGAACGTTCGCGATATAAATTCGGCAAAAATCCGTGTTCGGTATTTGGCAAAATTTTTGTCGAATATTGAACTTTTTAATGATTTTGTGTACATGTTTTTATATCATCGAAAATACAAAATTTAAATTACTAAAAGTACAATGTCAAAATAGAAGGTTTTTATGTGCTTATTCTTGGGTTTCCTAAATAAATATATCAACAAAAATTTAACTATTTCTATTCACATAAAACTTCGCTTTTGGGTTTGGATTCGATCAAAAAAAAAACTATCAAAGTTCGGCTGGAAAAAGTGCGTTCGGTCGGACACTAATAAATATCATTAATAAAAGAACTTATGATTTATTTGGACAAATAAATATTCTGACACAGATTCGAATAACTATAACTAAAAGTTCGTTTCCGGATTTCAGTATGAAACAAATGAAACGATTTTAACGATAGGCTTTAATTATGCAAATGATTTTGTAAGTGCATTTAAATGCACTTGGTGGTCATACGCGTTGGTCGGTCATATTGTGTAATTTTTGAGTTTTACTTTCTGGCTTTTTATGTATGTAATTAAGTGATGGGTTGGTGTTGTAGCTTTTAAATATTTACAAAAAATCAAGCTCACGTCACGATTAAAATAAACAATTCTCACCAAAATTCTTTTAAAAATATAATTTTAATTATGATAATCAATATTAATTATTAATATTTTTTTATCGAAATATATTCATAAATCGCATAAGTATTTGTGAGCGTAAAGATGAGTTTTATTTTTATTTTTATTAAATTAGATTGAAATCCACTCGATACCGAAACATGCAACATTTTCGAGTCGTAACACGCCTCAGCAGCACTTCACTTATTTACTTGGGAAGATTTTACATAAACACGAACGAGGCTTATACCTTCTACTAACGCTTTCTCAATATTTAAATTTTAAATTCAAAATTTATTTATTACATATACCTCATGCATTAGTACACCATTTAGATGTATTTGTATTTTACTTTAAAAATGTCTGTCAATTTTTGAGTTACAGCTTCAAAATTAAGTTGATATTTATTGTACTGGATTTTGTATCATTGTTATGTGATTTCCGGGAAAAGCATAAAAATTACCGCGGTCTAGTCCAATAAAAAGAAAACAATCATATATGATCACATATGAAGAAATAATTGACTATTACAAACATTCGTGATCATTCGTCTCCCAATTGAGTCACTATAACGGCGCCCATCACCAATTTAATTGGTTGTTGGGAGGGACTTTTAAGGCCATATTGCGTGTATTATATACTTACTTTCACTTGAATACTTGCAGGCGTTTTTAAATTGAACGTAAGATTATAATTAAATTGGAAAAAATATTTTTATTTTTGAAAAACAATTTAAAAAATGAATTTAATATGAACAAAATAAATAATTAATATGTCTGTAAGTTTGTAGCTATACATAAATAAATTTTCAATATAATGTCTATATATATCTAAAAAAACGCGTTCGCTAGAAAACGAGTTTAAAATTTGTAAATTAGGCACAATGGAAAAATAAAAAAGTATTCTCTATTTAAGAGATGAGTAAACAAGATATATGTATAGATACTTTTTTACATATAATGAAGAGCGATACGACGAACGTTTCTGTATTCTTAACTTTTAACGCTTTCTGTGATACGACTACGTTGCAACAAAGGAGCCATATGTACGTACATGTTTCTAATTTTAAGTTATTAAATCATTCATGGGTGCGTTCATTCAATTAGTGTATCGAAAAAATGTAAAAAAACGCAGATCTGATTAAAAAATTAGTCAATTTCCAACCTATAAATATTTTTGTAAATAAAATTGTAAGTAAATTATCAATTTTTATTTGACTAAAATAATATCATTTGGCAAAAAAAATTGTTGAGTTATGAATAGTTTTCCAATAATACTTTTTCTCAGCTTGACTAAATTTTAGTCAAAGACAAAAAAATATTGACTAAAAACTTTATCAAACCAACAATTTATTTTGTTGAGCAACAAAAAAAAGTTGACTAAAAATTATATTTGTTATTTTTATTTTCCAATGAGAATTTCAAAAATTATAAAACATACGGTTGCCACATGTAACTTATTAATTATTTGTCAAATTAAATTGTTGGTTTTATTTTTTCAAAGTTTAATTTTTGACAAATTTTTTGACAATTGAACAATATTTTTTGTCAACACTTTTTTATTTTTGATAAAAAAATTGTTGGCAATTTCAGAGCTAAATTTTTTTCTATGCAAGAGAAAACAAAATCTTTAGTCGTTACAAATCTTTAGCAATATCTTGAATCTATTGATTTGATAGTTCTAAAATGTAGGTATTGATTCAAGAGCAAAATTGCTACAAACTGAGGGACAAATAAGCTCTAGGAGCTCCTTCGATAGTCACTCTCGAGTGTTTTGGATTAGAAATTTATTAGATATGTTCAAAAGCGATACTACTTTTTATTGTTATGGTTAGCTGTCTTACAACAAGTTGAGTGCCAGTAGTACAATTTGCCTTTCAAGTTCCTGTAGGTAATAGGCAGCTTTAGCTAAGTAAACAATAAAGTGATCTTTAAATAATTTTCGTTATTATAACTGCCTTATAAAATAAAATTTCCTTTTTTTAATATGTGGCAGTAAATTTCAGCGTGTCTATTTCATGGTATTTTTTTATAAATAAAATAAGTTTAAAACAAAGTTTTGTTATGAAATTGTTTCCTCAGTGTTGAAATTTTGTTTGTTTATTTGTGTTGTATGATTTACTATTTTTGAAAATAAATTATTTTGCAATTTATTTTTCTTCACAGCCTGCATCGTAGGAAATATCACAACTTTAAATACACAAGGCAAGGCAAGGTCACTCGATCAATTTAAGCTTAACGTAAATTTACAACCACAACCAAAAACTTATTATCTGTCCGATAGCTTCTAGCTTTAGCTATCGCCAATTTGTAATAATGGCCCTTAATCTATAAATTTACAATTCGCAAGAGCCACTTCTGATGACAAGAGATTTTATCTGATTACACTACTTTAAATGTTTTTTATATTTCGCAAAGATTTCTACTTAATAGCTTTAACTGGAAAAAATTTGCAAAGAATTCATATCAAGTCAAAATTTTCAAATATAACGTATTTTTTGGTGTTTGTTTTCATAACAACGGAAACTTACAACTGAACTGTCCACAAGTTCCAAAATTTTTGTTTGATTCTACTTTATAGGCTATCCCACAATGGCCATGCCTTTCAGTTTTTCACAGATATCGTAAATATGTTAAAAGGTAACATAAGTTGCATTTCAAATTAAAATAAAATACTTTTAAAGGTTGTTGTCTCAGAATACTCTGTTGAAAAATCCTTTCCTTTATTACTGTTATAAATTGTAAATGCAGCTTTTATCCCTTTGTTGAGTTGAGCGACATCTACAAATTAAAAAATAAATTGTAACAAAAGTTTTAACATTTGCCACTACGTTGTACAGAAAAACATAAAAAGATAAATAAAAAATAACAATAATTTCTTCACGGCAGATTTCTTTATAATTTTTAACAATGAAAGGTTTCTAGAAATAATCTTATATGAAACTGCTAAGGCAAAAAAAATCTGCCTACCATTTTTAAAATAACGACAAATAGCTCAAATGACTAGGTTAAAAATGTTTAATAACCTATTTAATGGTAATCTTCATCATACATAGATACCGCACAGTGGGACCTTTAGCAAAAATTATGGTAATAACGACATAAAAGTAAACTTTTGACAATGAATGAAGATAACAAAAAACATTTTTACTACCGTCAAGCTCTAAATCTTTATGTTTTATAAGGAACTGCACTGTGCCTTATAATGCCGTTCATCAAACACACAAAACAATACTGATAACACTCTTGAAAAATTTCATGAGTGCGTCTTGACGTTCAATTTATATGCTTTCTTGGAAAAAAAATACGAAAATATACGAAAACTTAAAAAAATCCATTTTAAGACAAGGACATCGCTTGATCTTGAAAATGCCTTTAAAAACCTCACAAGAAAACCGATCTGCAATTTGGAGGGGATGACAAAAGCTTTGTTCTTTGAGAAGCTCTATTATAGAAATTTTAATATAATTTTTAGTTCAATGACTTCATACAAAATAAATAAAAATTTAACAATGCATGTTGAAAAGAAGACTTATAATAGAAATTTTTCTGTAATACATGTGTATATTTTTGACACATTATTCGTATTTTGTTGTTCACAATTGATTACTCAAATAAATCAACAGAATTTTTCATTGTTGCATAAAATAAAAATAATTGTCATCAGATATGGATAAATATCTTAACATTTATTTATTCACATTTTAAATGATACATTTGTCTCATTTCTTATTATGGTTTGTTTGCTATTATTGTTGCATACAAAACAATTTTTACCCCATTTCCTAGTGAAAGCAAGGTTACTCATATACACGGAGTAGATACATGTAAATGGGTGGAATAGAATGTAAAATGTTTTATTGTGTAGACGTACACATTGATACTGAAAACATAATTTAAAAGAAAAGCTTTTATTATAATGATGTTAAGCATATTAACGAATATGCTACACTCTTTATTTTTAGACAAAATAAAAGAATAATTTAGCATAATGAAGCGTAGCCAAGGTAAGCTATCGTTTGAATTTTTCATTTATAATATAATTGCTCTGGATCGTAATCAATGATGTTTTCCGAATACTGTAATTCGCTTCTGTATATCCCGCATCGTAAAATTTTTCCCATTAGTCAAGTGATTTTAAATTTTTGTGCATGCACATTGCGACAAATATTTCTCATTTTAGTAATTTTCCAAAAATTATTGGAAATATGTGACAATAAGTATGAAAAGTGTTTCACTTTCGCCGTCAAAACTTCTTACATTTGAAAACGATTAAAAAAATATCTAGAACTACAATAAAGCTACTTATGACATTTTCTTTTCTAAAACAAAATGCAAAATTGTTTGCCCTTTTTATTGAAAATTTGCAACCTAATAATTTTTTGAAATAATGAGTTTATTCGAAATTATTGTATCATCAATTAGGAGGTAAGATTTTTGTCTTGAGGAAACTTTGGATAGAAATTCCTTGATAAAAAGTAAAATTTATGTTATTTTTTTTCAGAAAAGGAATAATTTAAATATTTTTTTTATTAATATATAAGAAAATTAAAATCTTCGTTTGGCGGATGGCGAGTAGCCTATTTTTCAATATTTTTCGATCACGCTCCATTCAATTTCTTTTTTATCAACAATATAACGGCAAGTATTTTAAAATAAACTTAAGATATGGTACATTGTAGAGAAAAACTAAATTTTATATAAACACATTTTTGTTCATGAAATAATATACTTTTGTGTGAAATTATTTCACCGCCGTTGCCATAAGTTTTGCACCAATTTGTGTCTCTGCTTGCCAATTGAAGATTTCAAATAAAGAAGTATACTTTTCACATTGAGATACAGACACACTTTGAACTCATAAATCGATAAACGGCAAATTACTTGTTTCGCAATTCATACGATAACGTGTTCGATGCTAGAAATAAAGAACCGTTGTGTTCTGTTCTATGTAATTTTTAATATTCTAATAAGAATTGAACAGATTCGATAAACAACAATTTGGAATATTCTGCTATGACGAACTTTGTAAATTTGGTAAATAGGATTTTATCTGTGGTTTTTGAATATATTAATATACATTCGAACCGTTTTCTATTTCCAAGAAATACGTCTGCTAAAGAGTTAAATTTTTTTCCATCTTCAAGCACGCTCTTCGCTTTTCTACACAATTTGTTTAGATGCCTTAACACCCGGAGAATAAAATTGCAACAATAGTTTTAAATTTAGTTTTAATAGAGAACAGCAATTATGAAAGGTTTCTGCTACTTCTGTAAAATTGTAAAACTCTAGCCAATTTTTTTTTGTAATATTTACAAAAGTTTTGTAATTTGGACGTATAAAGCAGCTATGAAAGTTTTGTTTTGTAATATATTGCGTATATTATTTTCGGTGTAGGAACACTTTCCATAATTATATTTTATGTTTTTAATTCTTTTATAAATTGCAATACAAAATTATTATATATTTGTAATCCTTAGAGTCGATTTGTGTTTGCTCATTAATACATTATTTTTATTTTTTCTGTTTTTTGGAATTTTTTCTGAACTTTTGTTGTATTTGACGTTAGGTGTTCTTGAAACTATTGACACTCAAGTTTTCAATCGGATTTAAAATATTTAGTTCTAATTAGATTAATTTTTGCCCCTAAGTAGTTTTTTTACATATATATTTTTTATAAATTTTGATGATGATTTCAGTATTTAAATTATTTGCCAAGTTTTTGTCACTTTTCTCTAAAAGCTTTGTGTTTTTATATAAAGTTATTCAAATTTTTTCTTAAGTTCCCCTTTTATTATCATACTGATTGATAGATAAATAGATAGACAGACGAATAGATGGATCGTTCATTCAACTCTCTTTTACTTGTACGTATATAAATTCTTTTAGAATGCATGGAAAATATCTACAGCATCTACTTACCTTCAGTTTTCGAGTCCAAGGACGTACGGCTCGCATTTAGCCGGTTATAAAATACCAATCGAACATGCGTTTAAATTAACGAAATAATATTGCTTTACATTATTTTAATGATTTTATTATAATACTTAGGCACAACTGACAAAATCAGTTTGGTAATTTTATGGTGTCGCAAACATTGCAATCAATTATAAGTGTAGTGTTTTAAAAAGTATTAAATTATAAAGAGTGAGACATGTACATATTAGGATCATTATAAGTGTATTTGCGCTGGTTATGTGTGTATGGACGTGTGCAATGACTAAGAATTGTACAAATAGGATGGCACAATGTCATGTCAATAACTGTAAGGCAGTGTCTATGTGAGGAAGAATATCAAATCACACTGATTGGTTATGGTGTTATGACACATAAAACATATTTTCACACTCGTATAATTAAATTCTTTAGCAACTTTTTTTCTATGATAAATAAAATTTATTTACTACACAAAAAACTTAATTAAATGCTTTTTTGTTTGAGTCAGCTTTGATTTCTTACCAAACAATCTTTTTATATTAAATCCTTATTGTTGTCAAGTATTTCCATTTAATTTGACAAACATAAATTTCTTTCATATTTTTTTAATACACCAACTATTCGCAGTCAATAATTACAACTTTAATGATGTACTTTTAGCGATAATCATTGTTTGTGTGCATATAAATAACAATAATAATAAATTGAAATTTAAATGCTCTAATGCCCATGAAATGTTATACGAAAAAAAAAATAAATATATAATCAAAAGCGGTGTAAATAAGAAAGAGTTTTTGTTCACTAAATGAAACTGTATAGTTGTGTGTTTTTCCCTTCCTACCTGTTGTAATGCTCATATAAATTGAATGTCACACCATATTAATGTCCATTCAACCATTTCGTTACATTAAGTGTCACTACACATGTAAAAATAAATTAAAAAACGTCTACTAGCAACACATGTATAAAATTCGACAGCATATAAATCGAAATATATAGAGATAAAGTTTCAACGCGAACAGTATTCAATAGAAATAACAGAGTTGTGTATGTTTTTGGAAAAACATATACTTTAATTTTATTATTATTAAAATTTCTTTTGACAAGTGGTAATTCCTTGAAAATAAATTTATGATTTTCAAATCATAAACCAATTTTTACCTGCTACATGCTCATTCAAGCAGAAATTAAAATCACCATCGAACACTATTTATGGTAAATTTAATTATCACGACTGATGCTGGCACTATATTACTAATTCAATACTTTTGAAACTTCAGTTTATATTAAAGTTATTACTCAAAAGGTATCCAGATACCTTTTTTTAAATTTAGAAAAATGTTTTCCACTGTTGCTTAAAACTTTTAATAGAATATGTATTTTTTATATACATATAATTTTTTAACTTCATGCATTAATCAAATAAAAGGTATAAATTTCGAACCTTAATGACAAAAATGATGATGATTATTATGAGGGGTTGTAAAATTAAATAATTTTTTAAACAATGCTGATACATATTTATATGAAAAATATAAATAAAAAAGTGTATAAATATTGCAGCCAAAATACTTTATCGCAATGTGATCCTGATATACCAGGAAACTATCTACATATTTTTGTAAAGGTAACCAAACAAAAAAATTATATATTTTTAGATTCGAAAGTTGTGGGTATACGATCATATGTATTTTTAATATATGTGAAATTTATATTTAATAAATCGTCGTCCGGAAGTTATCTTCACGTATCTCAAAAAAAATTTGTCTTTTGAAAATTGAGTTTAATGTTTCAACATTGTATCCAAAAAAAGAAAAGTATTAAATTATTCAAATTTGCTCTACTTCCAGAACACAAGTTTAATATCTTAGACCCGGTTCACACACGTCAGATTTAACTAATCAAATAATTCGAAAGGGCCCGGGGCTGACTAAAAAGTCTTTTTACCTTTTAGATATAAATCAATTTGTTATATGTTCCCTAAGATACCTTACAACAGAAGTAAAGATGGTGATGCAGCATTTTCAAATATTTAAATTTATTAAATAATAAGAATTTTAAAATAGCTTTTTCCAACTCAGAAAAAATATTGTTGTAAAACTCCATATTAGCCCTCTTGTATTTTTTTTGCTTATTCTATAAAAAGAATGTCTAATCTCGGTTGATGTAATTTTGGAATAAGTATAACGTGGTCTGCTGCTAAACTGTTTGAGAAGTTCATTCGCAAAAATTTTCTGAAAATTCTCTTCTGCCATGTCCGTGTAAAACTTTGTATGAGCGCATCACTCATTATTTCCAAAAACAATTTGGACCAAATATTGTTATAATATAATTTTTAATTTTGTGCCCCCAGCTTTTGAAAATACAGAAAGAAATGAGCTAAAACAATTAGCAACATAACGTGTCTATCCTTGTTATATTATAGATACATAAAGTCATATATAACACCATCTTTTCTTGGTTCTTTGATATTGTGAATGCCCTCAAATGTTTTATTTCGCTCTTCAACAACAAAACTTACGAACCATTAAATGGTGTAAGAAAAATAATGCAGCTAAATATTAAGAATAATAAAAAAATCATCTCCCATTTGGGCTGAAAACAGTAAAATTTACCCAAAACTGTTAACTCACGATACAAGATTATTTATGAATTTTAAAAACCATAATTTGTGACAGCAAAGTGCTTAGATATTTTTATAGCATTCCTTTCATTAGAATCCAATCAAGAGAAGTAGATTTATCTAATAATTCGACTAGTTATTTTATAGCAAGTATGGAATTCGAGCAGATATTCTATAAAACAAACAAAATAAATTGTATAAAAGAGTATTAACAGAAGAAACAGATTCCACGTGTCATGTTTGTTTTAGTCAAATTAATCTTTGTGTTTGGGGTTTCTGTAGGAATTTAAATTTATCTTTACTTTTTTAGAGCGGTTGGGGAAGCGATTTATCTACTAAAGTTATTTTACATAATATTTCAATTAGTATCAAAGATTCAATTATTTAATTTAGGAATTAGTATTCGTTAGTTCTATATAAAAGTCCAAAACTATAGACTAAGAAATAAGAAAACAGGATGTTAATAGGTCATACTAATTAATGAAAATGTGTGACTTCATTACTATTAGTTTCAGAAACATTGGCTGTTATGATATATTCAAAAGTGTTACATAGCAGTTATATACATACATACATACATACATACATATGTGGCTGTTGTTGAAGATGTGAAGGGAATTCAATATTCATCATACGCAACAGTATCCGTCTATTCCAAAAAAATATCATCGTATCTTTAAAAAAAAATTTTCTGCATTGCAAATTATACAATGGAAAATAAAATTTTATTTGTTATAAAGAAACAAACGTAAATACATTTATTATTTTGCCAAAATCAAAAATCTCCTACCTAACATAATGTAAATTTAAGGGGTATTTTCGAAGAACTGTGAACATATGGTTAGGAACATGGACACACATTTAAACATTAATTTCCTAAAACTATTTTTTATATAAATTCATTTATTGAAAATTTGTGCAAAATATGTGTTATAAAGTTTAAGGTCCTCCGTTTCATAAGAAGCACCCAATACAACTTACAAAAACGCAAAATCTACATTTAAAACATTTTTAAAATTTTTTTATCATCTTTACAAACACTGCTGCACAACACTTGGTTTTGCTTCCAGTCACACTGAATCCATTCAATCCTACATATGTCTATGCGGCACGCACCAGATCTGTAAAAATAGAAAAATTACTGAGGCAGCTGACATTTCGTTTTCAATTAACCGGCTCAAAAAATAGAATGGGGTCATCTAGAATATAATACACAAATATATATGTTAGATTTTAACTCAACAATTTTCAGCTTAAACTAAAAACACCACTACCAGCTTGGTTAGTGTTAGCTGTTGTATAACAAACTTAACATTATACAATATGTAGTAAATGTAATTGTTGTTGCCAGTTCATAATCTCAGTGGAAGGGGTATGGCGCCTCTATTATAAACAATTGTGTGAGTATCCTCATTCAAACACTCACACATAAATAAATCTAGCAAATACAAACACTATTTATTGCCCTCAATGCATTTGTCGCCTTGTGACTGACTGAATTGTGTTTAACTTGTTGAATCGTACAATTTTGCTCAAGTTACCATCATGAAAACTCGAATAAATGAGATGATGATGATGATGATGATGATGATGATGAGGATAAGGATGTTGCCCATATTGATGTTAATTACTGACAAAATGATGAAGAATGAGTTCGTATAATTTTTACTAGTAAAAAATGAGAAGACATTCAACTCCTTGCGTAGTGTTTTCCTCTATTCCACTATTGAAAATAGTTCTTGCAATTTCATAGCCTTATTTTGCATTCCGTTTTCTAAAGATCTGTGTGCCGTATAGTTTGAAAATATGTTGACAAAGCCCAACTCATGCAAATTCTACCATTAACACACACTTGTTAAAACAAACAGTTATATACGCGTGTATTATGCTTTCAAACGGTGAGATATTTAAAACTCTTTTGTTTTTCTTCAAACGCAGTTCTAGGATATTTCTACGTCTTGTGTTCAACTTTATTCATAAAATACTGCAAATTGTTTAAGTTTTTGTTTGCTACTTTTGATGAAATTATTTCTAAAATTATGTCTTGATATCCTTATTACTTCTCTCGTAATTTTCGGGTTAAGGTAACTTTACTAATATAAAAATGTGTAGACACCAGTTTTTTATTGTAAACGTGTAAAAACTGTTGTAATATTATTTGATTCTTAGTTCCAGGAAAGTATCTCGATGTAAATAGAATCAATATTGCCATACACTACTCAAAATTCTTTAGATGAGTATAATACTGCAAAAAGGCACAAAATCATTTTATTTTAATTCAACTAATGCTAATTATCTGTTGAACAATTGTAAAGGATAAACAATTTCACTACGTTTTTCTTCTAACTTAAAATCTCACAAAAACGTAACCCTTCTTAGTGTTTAATATCTAAAGCAAAACTTGAATGAGCATTCACATAAAATTTTTGCGATTATTCCCGTTCATCGATTTTTTAGCTATCTATATTTTAAACTTCTGAAGTGTCAGTTTGATATGCCTTGAGGTCAATCCATTTTTCATACGCTCTTAATCTCTAATTATTTTAATAATAGAAAGCGATTATTGATTTCAACCAAAATAATCTATTTCGCAGTATTGTAAAATTATGTAAGCAGCACAAATAACGAATAAGATAATCGTATTAAAACGTAATGATTTAAAACTGCAGAGATGTGCCACATTATGCTCACACACATTTAAACTTTAATTACAGCAATTTTTTTAATAAAATAACAATTATGTATGAATTTTTTCAGCGTTGTTACTTATTTTAATTCTTTTATCTCGTTATATTATCCCTGAATTATGCATAAACACATACAAAATAATTTATAATTTATTTTCAATTAGCATAATTTATGAGTAAAGAAATATTTTCGGCCGCTTCTATTTTTTTTAAGGCGTAATTTTTTCTCAACCTTTAATTTGATACTTTTTATAATTATTTAGTTGAATATCATATGAAATATAACTAATTGAAACTCAATTTTGCCTAAGTGGAGATTGTTTTAAGTGTGAGTTAAAATTTTAAGGTATTAATAGAATGAGTAGAATTATCAAGGGAAAGGATTGAAAATGTTGTAGAAAAAAATACATTTAAAATTTTTAAGCGTGGGACAATTTTCCAAAGAATGTGGAACATTTTACTAATACAATTAAAATAGCAATTCAACGTTCAAACGAAAATTTTGTCTCATAACGAATGATACTATAGTTTTAAATGTCGCATATACGATGTACCAAGATATGATGATTATGTTTCCACTATTAACTCAAAAACCACAACAGCACTCATTTCAAACATAGTTGTTATGAATAGATTGATCTTATAGGTCTGTAACTGACCGCAGTAATACACAAACTTGAAGAACTCAAGAAGAGCATATTAAGTTGAGAGACATCTCTGCTCTTAATTAGCTGATATTATTGATATTTTTGTCACAAAACAATTTTATAGCAAAACTGATATTGCAGTGTTTAATATAAGGTACATTAGAAGCATTTTTATCCTAAATATATGGAAAAAACAACTAATTCAACTCCCTTTCTTATGAGAAGCCAGAATATGTGTACAGTAATGACTGATATAGGGCAATTTTCGCTTTTGTAGAGATTTTTTTTGAAATTTTTAATGCATATGGAAAGAATCACTGAACGAAACGTAGCGAACTTTTAAAGCTTTTAATGGTTTTTATGTTAAATGTCATACATTTTGTTTAAAGAAATCATATAGGTTAAGTTATTAGTGAGGTTTGAAAGCCAGTATGAATTAAACTTCACACCCTCACCCAGAGACCAATATGGTCCACTGTGATGCTTTAATTTTTTTTATAGAAAAGAGAAATAAAAAGAAAAATAAAGTTATTATAGTGGATAGAAAATAGGAAGAGAACAACCCTGCTAAAAGTATGTGTCCTACTATATCATCATGTGCTCATTCGCCTGTTACGCAGCCAGGCTATTAGATTTTCGAGTCCACATCCCGATACATCCCCTGATTCGCTCAAGAATCTACTGCCCAGCCACCACAGCCTGCTGTTCTGCAGCTTGGGGCAGTAACATAGAATGTGTTCCACTGCCTCCAGCTCCTCAGGTTCCTAATACCATCCGCAAATATTTGGCAAGTTGGATCCTATCCACCTTGCCATCCTACTAATTAGACGGGGGCCCGTGATAATACATATCATGGTCCTAACGCAAACCCTACCTCTGTAAAGCAGCGAATCCGAATCGGACCACCAAAAGCACCGGCTATAGTGCACGTTATACCCTTCGGTTCCTTCAGGCCTAGAAATCATATCACTTTTATACTAAATTGTATATATTATATATATTATATTATATATTATAAGTTTACTTTTTGTTTCCCTTCCACTAATACTGCAACTATAACTAAAGTACATCTGCTTAATTCATAGTAATTTATATTAAGCTAAAGTTCATAATAATTCTTTCTGACTAAAAATGTTGCGAACTTTAGCCAAAAAAATTTTTACTTTGGACTAAAAATTACTAAAAAGACTTCCTTTTTTAAAAAAAAAATTAAAGTTTTTAATGAATGTTGTGCCCAGAAGCAGCAATTGGTCATAGTTTGAGTACAATTTTTTTTCTGTTTAATTTATGTTAAACATTTTAAGTTGATAATAACCACTGCAAAACAGTCGCCAAAATTTATTAGCAAACTTAAGCTTCAACATTTTCCAAATCTGTGAAGATAGTACTAGACTTAGCACATTAAAATAAAGCCACCGAATAAATATTTTCTAAGTTTTCCTACTTAAAGCAGTGATTGTAGAAATAAAAGGGCTTTTTCAGATATAAGAGTATGCGTGATATCATTTTCTGACATCATTGGAATAAGCTAAGGTGAGCTTATTTTTTATTATTCTTGTGCGTATTGATACAATCAGGGTTGTCACAGAATTGATGAATTTCAATATTATCGGTCTTATGTTCAAAACAGAAAGTAATTCTAGACTGAACATAAAACCTTTAACATTGGAATTCATCACACAAAATTAGTTTTTGTCATCTTTTCAAATGCAATTTTTACTGCACTGTATTCTGTGATATCCTCGAATATTATTAAATCATAATAATATGATATTTTTTGATTACACTCAGATGACAGTTTATTATTTTATAAGCTAATTTGCCTATTAATAACATCTTTTTTCTTTATAGATCTTAAATTTGAAACTTTTAAACGAAAATCTGAACAACCGCCTTAAAACAAAAACATGGTTAAAGTTGTTTATTAAAATCACAATTCTATTAAAAATACATACACACACAAACAATAACGCATACAGGCATAATAGAATTTGCAGTAATCATCCCTGAAAATTTAATCCTTTGATTTAGATGTTGGCAAAAAAGAGTAATATACGCTTACAAAATACGCACAGATCTAAATTTTTAATGAGTATAACAAAATTATTGTATATTCGTTTTATTATTTTCAACACCTTTTGAATTTCACAACCGCCACATTATTAAGTTGCAATAAATTTACGTCTATGGCTCGGAGTGTGTGTGTGTTAAACATTTTATGTTAGATATTAGATAAGTTTATTTTGCCGATAGTGGTTTGAGGTAGTGGTTTTTGATTATTCGAATCGATGGCAATATTTCACTTTCTCTGTGTATGCCAATGTAAATATATAATGTAAATAATATAAGCAATTGTTAGGAATGTGTTGCGGGCTTGTAAGATATACAAACATTGCTTGTGTTTTCTTTTGCCTGAGAATAGTTAAAAATATTTTAAGTAATTAATATACTTCACAAAATAATTTAATTAAAAGCTCTAAGTCTATGAAGTCTGATGTTGTTGTAGTTGATTAATTCAAGTTTTTTATTAGACAGTAGTAGTGCGTTATTAAACTTTATCATACGAGAAGAAATTAATGTTTGCTGAATTTAAACAGATGTTTGAATATTTATGCATGAGCAGTTATGTTTGCGTCAAAGAAAGTTTTCAACACTTTCTATCTTAAAAATATTTATTAGCAGCACATTCTTTGGATTTTTGGTTGTGTATAATTAAAACTATTTTAAAATTAACCCATAGGCGGAAAGCATGTGTTTTATTAATGTAATTAATTAAACCAGGAGTTTGCCATGAGGCCTGTAGTCTTAAAAAATAATTTGCATTTGAATTGTATTTTAATTAAAACAATTTTTATTTTTATTTTTCCCTGCAGAAGCCACACAAGGAAGTGGCGAAGTATCGATTAACTAATAAAATTTGTAAATAATTTTTATAAAAAATTTACCTATAGCTCGAGATAAATTTAATTCATTTAAAAAACAAAAGGTCGAAAAAATATATAAGAATAATTTAAGGAAAAATGTTCATTATAATTTTATTTAAATTACGTTTCAAACCCAAATTATTTTTTTATAGATACAGCCGTGAGTGTTATGGCCTGCAATCGTAGCTAGTCTACTTAGACTAGAATGTCAACAAATTATTAAAATTTTGTTTTAGTTGAATTAGATTTCTTTGAATTACATGCTATATTGTTAAAACTTTCAAATGACGATGTACATAATTTCCAAAATTTACTGCGGGGCACACGATGTCGAATTTTTTTTTATGAATTTACATTTGAAACAAACACAATTTCTAAAATTTTGTTTTTGTTTTAAATGTAATTTTAGAAAAAAAAAACGAAATCATGGGTCAGTCAGTTATAGTCAATACTTGCTGTTTCACGAGGTTTTAGTTATAACATTGATCAGTAGAAACTTAATGATGTACATATGTAGGATTACTGATGACTTTATTGATGTCAGGCATATGTATATATTCTGCATTCTCTATGGGCTGTCCAAGGTTGATTTCAATACATCAATAGTCTGCTAGTATGACTTCATAAAATCCAGTTAACATCTTTTCAACATCAAAAAGCTGTTCGCCTATAACTGCACCTGACGAAATATTTAGTCATACATCAAACATCAAATATACAAATACATATTCATAAAATCTAGATGAATGTATAGCAAACGCAGTTTTTCTTTTCCTTGTTTCATTTATGTTTAAATATACGAGCCCCTTGCTTCAAATTCTGAATAAAGTTCATGAGTTTTTTTTTTTGTTGTTTTCCATACTTCACTGAATTTATTTAATTTTGCAATTGGATGTACGAGTATGTTTTTAACAATACGCATAGTTTTCTATGTATGAGTCTGCAATGTTAATGTGCTCGTGAATGTGGGTGGGTGAGTATTTATGGCTCTTGTATGCGTTTTCCTTTAGAGTATTGTGATTTTAATATTCCCAATGCAATACGTCTGGGATATGTCATGTCAATTTTATTCAGATTTACCATAAAGTGAAATATACATTTTTGTATGTACCATTAGTCGTGATATTGTTACTCTGACTTTTACCGAAAAATACCATCAAAACGAGCCGTATAAAATACCCTTCTTATAAGAATGAAAATAGCGACTTCAATGAAAAAGAATGTATCTTATTTTTTTTCTTCTGTAGTTCTTGCTATGTGTCCATACTTCTTTACTCTATCTAGATTGTTTTTGTTAAAATTTTAACAAAAGTATAATTTTTTTCGCTTCGTACTTGCAGTTAAACAACTTCGTTTTCATATGTTTATATATTTGCTAGTGTTACTACTCCTTTCTTCACATATTTTTATTATTTTCTCCTGTTTCAATTATTTGCGTATGTATGGGTATGCGAAAAATAAAATAAACATCATTACAAATGTATACATATATAAATTCATCCCGGCATGTATTTGTAAGTACATTACGTTTTCCTTGAATAAATTTGTAATAACAAACATGCATACTTACATTTGTATTAATGCATACATTTGTATTGGTTGTACACATACAAACATATGTGTGTGTGCTGTTCGATATATTCGCATGAATTCAGCACATTGAATATGAATCTTTCTTCCCGACTACGAACACTTTAAATGAATTCCCAATGGGAGTCATTTGGAAGGCTTATAACTTGTACAATATTAGATTATGGAAATTCAGATTTTTTACTACATCTTCTTCCTTTTATTGGCAATTTTTATACGTAAAAATCATTGTAGCATAAGGTGTTGTACATGGTAAAAAATATATGTGATTGCTTATTTTATGCACTCAAAGATACTTTGATGGCAGGAAAAGACTAAAAATTTTCCATTAGGAACTTAGACCAGATCTTTCTTAATACAGAATGCAACTAATTCCTGTAGCTTTTTATGGCTTGGGATTTACTTGTGTTTTTAATAATCTTTAAAAAAAATATCTTGTTTAAAGAACTTATTTATTGAAATTTTGAGTTTGAGTTTTCTGAGCAGTTTGAGCAGCTTGAGCAGTTCTGTATCATATATAATACAAACGTGAAAAGGATGTAAATTGTATTCAATATAAGATATCTGCTAAAGCAAGAGTTCCCTAAATAATCAACTGGAAAAAAATCATCAAAACAACAAATTTAGTTACATCCATTTATATTTTCGTTGAAGTTTCAATAATATAGAAGTTCAAAAACTTTTAATTTAAATAATATTATTTATTAATAAATTTATTCCGAAAAATGTGTAAAGTTATATAGACGTAACCTTTAAAAAAAATTAATGCCAAAACAATTATGTAGAGAGCTAAATACTTAAATGGCAAACTTGCAAAATAATTGGCTGAAATTTTAGATATGTAAATACTTAAAATAAAAAACATTCATATAAATGTAAAAACAAAAATTTGTCGAAATTGTGCCATTGATTTTTCGATAGCTTTTGGCATGAGAAAGAAAAAATTTCCACTACGACTTATCAAAAAAATTGTATTATATAATCAATAGAAATATATAATATATAGAAATAGCTAAATTTTGGTAAATGTATACGGAGCAAACAACTCAGAAAAAAGGCAATTGTAGATATTAAAAAATATAGCATTCTAATTATTTCAAGATGGTATTTTTGTAGATTAAATGGGAAGGGTACATCGATTTGTACTATCGCACAGTGGTACCGATTGCAAAAATAGTTGCAAAATGACAGTTGTATACAAAAATCGTAGATGATCACCCAAGCTTCCAGAAAATATATTTCGAAGCGTCCTCGGAACACAACGCATTTCATAAGCGTATCTTTTACAAATAAGGTCCGATCTCAATATCATCATGCACTCTTTAGAAACGCCTGACCCAATGTCACCTTAACAGAAACTTTTATATCGCCTGGATCGCTTTTCGACAACAACAACTTTTGGGTTGATAATTTGATTAATCTTTTGGGGGCATATATCGTGGGTCATGCGTTGAAAACTCGTTTCTGATTTTTACAACGTTTCACTTGATGAAATTCTATTATAATTACGCTGAAAACATTACTTACCACGCAATAAAATAGCTTAAAATTATTTAGTTGATTCTATGAACTATTTTCATTTTGTTTATTTTGCTGATGATAATGTTTTTTTAGAGACTTGTATTACGTTTTTGGCGCATTCTGAAAATTATTAAAAATTCAGTTACGATGTGTTTACGTATGACTATCGACATTTCATTAAAAGTTGCAGCATCCTTTTAAATTTTAGAGATGATATTTCATAAAAAAAGATAGTGCCAATAATAATTGTTGCTATTTGTTTTAAAAGACATTTCTTATCCGACGTAAAATATATTCTGTGGAAAATTTTATGTTGTTTGTACGATAATATACTTTTCTAATCCTCTGGAGATACATTTATTCGTAAGAAACCTATGTTGCTCATTAAATTAAAAAATATTCATAAAGAAATTCTGCGAAAAAATAATAATATCAAATAAAAAATTAAAAAAAAATAAATTTCTATTGACCACAAATTTTTGGATTTTTTTTAAACTTTACCCCATCTGACATATGTTTAACAAATTTATTTACTCAATCTCCCTAATACAAAAATTTAATTGTAACATTTGATTTTTTGCATGTATTATTTCAAGCCGTGTCAAATTATAACAAATTTGTTGAAATTATATCTTCTTGAGATCTACAACAGCCACCACCACTGACTGAGTGTTGCTACAAAAGCTAAATATATTCTTTCAAGTATAAAACTTAGAAGGAAAACATACTTTCAAACACTTCAATTCCAAACCTTAAGAAAAAATATTAATATTAAGCCAAATATGATATCAACTCATACTTATGTATATGAACGAGTATAATATTTTTATTTTTATTATGGCAGCAACTGCCACTACTACTTACAGCAACCTTTGAAAAAAAAGCAGCCGACGACACGTTCTTTTATTATTTCAGAGTATTTTTTATATGTTGTAGATGATTGTCTACATCAGTGATACACGCAAAACCAGACGACAACTCTATCAAGTCACTATTGTTGTAAGTTGAACAAAGAAAAAAATAAAAGACTTAGAAGTCGCAACAAATGGCACAAATTGGATGGCAAAACAAATGTTACAGACTGTTGATTCCTAATTTTTTTTTTGCAATAATATTTATATGTGATTTTTTGTAATTTTTCCTACTGCTTAGACTCCAATTATTGATGTTATTGTTGATTATATTGACTCTTATTGCATGAAGTACCTACAAAAGAGCATCCCTTTATTTAGAATAATATTACAAGGAGCTTTAGAAAAAACCGTTTGATTTTTTAAGATTTCGATTTACAAAGTTGCTTTGGTTCCCATACAGGATAAGTGTTTTTCTGCAGTCTTCCTCATTACGATTGATATTTCAAAGATATTGTGCTCACATATATTTGTCCTTATTTTTTCTATGTATATTTTTTTCTAATATTTTTTATTACACATTTTATTGTAATATTCTGTTGTTTAATTTTACGATCTTTTAGCGCGTTATTCAAAAATACTGTAGTATAAATTGAAGGCAAAAATCTAACAAGTAAAAAATGCATAAAATAATAAAATGTCAAAATACGTTTGTAAAATGTCCCTTAGGAAATCATAATTGTATTATAACACCAGCGCATCTATAAAAGAAACAAAAAACATTACGCACGCGTTATGAATTTGTTGTAATGTTTGTGAGTGTGTGAATTGAAAAAATGTGTGTGCATTCTTTAGCTTCTGTGCTCCCTAAGGATAAGTTTCATTTCGCCGCTGTTGCTTTAAAGTTTATAGCCTTGTTGTTCATAGTGCTGGTTTTATGATTATTATTTTTTACTTTCAAAGGCACTATCGTTAAGATGTCGGATAAATGATTTTTTTGATATAAGTATATTATTAAGTATTGTTTTGGCGTAAATGCATTTGTATGTTTTTTTATAACATTTCGAAAGACGTTTATTTTAAAAAGAAAATAAATTTAAATTTAAATTTGCAAAGTGCGTGTTTTTTTAAATATATTAGAACGGTGTCGCAGCATTTCACACTCAACTTGGAGAAATTCGGAGTTCACATTCAACATGTTGTTGTACTTGTATTTTAGCATTCTCAAATTCCAGAAACCAATCATAGTCCATATACGTTAGCCACAGTTCGTCGAGGAGTAATCTGGTTTATTTCTGCAATTTACGTCTAGCGCTTCGGTAGGTAGATTAAATTCGAAAAAGGGAGTTGCTAGCCTTCCTTTCCTAGTTTGGTGATACGGATGCTATCTTTGTCTCCAATTACACACAAGCGAATTGGTTACTTAAAAGCCAAACACCCGTCTGGTCGCCCAGAGCCTCTTCGGCATTTAGAATTTATCTGGAAACTAGGGAAACCCGGAAATCCAACTGAGAGCTTCCGCACTGGGCCGCGGAATTGTCCAAGCAACTGCCAAGTACATCAACGGAACTTTCCACTATCCGCAATCTATAGATGCGCCCGATAGCCCTGAGCTGTTCTTCCCAAATAATAACACTTACCAATATATATGCCTAAAGGACCTTAATTTTGGCGCCCTATACTCGAGTGGCAGTTAAAGGAATAAATATTATAACCATGTTTGATACTTCGCTGTCCTTTTTAATTAAAAAAATTTGAAATATCAACAGTCTTATTAAAACTAGCTATACCCCTCAACAATCAATTTCAACTTATCTTTAATAAAACTATTAATGTATGTAAAATATTAATTATAGGAAATAGTGCAATTAAAAATTTTACATATTTAAAATTTCGCAATTTCCAGCAAAAGCATCAGCGATCAAAATTATCTTTAAATCTATATTTTATAATATTCTAATAACGAATAATAGCCTATAAGAAATAATCTTTAATATCTGCGTCAGAGCTCCTGCGAATGCGGATATAATTTTGATGTTATTTTTGTCCCAAAAATGACTAAAGATGTTTGTTATATTATTATAAAGAACTATGAGCTGTAAAAACTCCATTTTGCAGTTAATTACTTATACAATTACATGTTAGTTATGATTGTAATGGAAATTAAAATTACAATTTCAATATTATGTATTGGAAACTTTATTAAGTTGCAACATGTAATTGTAACTGAATATGAACAGTTGCAATCACATGTAAAATTTTGTTGATATACTACAAATTACAAATTGTATTAATTGTGATTAAGGTTTGCAAGCGACAGTTACATGTAGCTTAGAAAAATTTGTTGTAATTGCTAATAATCAGCTGATTATTACATTAAACATTGTAATAAGAAAACAAAAATAATTGCTTTATTTTTGAGTTTTTGTTACAACTTTGATATTGTTTAAACTTTTCATTTGTTTTAGTGAGAGTTTACTCTAATATCTCCAGTTGTTCTATGAAATATTTTGGTAAAGTTCCCTGTTGATCTGCATTAGCAACAGTGAAATGCGCATAGGAACGAACTATACCTCTCAATAATCAATATCAATTTGTTTTTAAACTATTAATATTTTACGAAATATGTAAAATATCAATTTTGGAAAAATGTGAGATTAAATATTAAAAAAAAAATTAGGAATTTCCATAATAAGGACTAGTTACAAATAAAGTGTGTTGCATAGAATAATCATCAATTAGGTCGAAAGAAATTTCTAAAATCTAAAAGAAGCTCTAAGTTGGTGGCTCAAAATTTTTCGAAAAATCGTGGTCATCGTAGATATATTTTAGAAATAGCTTCGAAATGTTTTTTGAAATCAATAAAACGGTAATAGTGGGTTTAGATGTTGGACAGATTAGGTTTATTGAGAACATTGGATCTCATTGTACATATGTGTTATTTATGGCAATTCAAAATGAAAGCATTTGGTCTCATAAAGGAAAAATTACCATATACAATAATCTTTACTGAATCCACTAGTTAGGGGAAGACGATCTTCATAATAACATATAAGATAATTATGTTTATTTTTTTTAATGATAAATCAAAAATTTTTCCTAACAAATTAACAAGTTATTTCGGAATTATATGTTAGATTTTCAGGTATTTCTAAATAAACTAAACTAAAAAAATAAAAATATTTTATTCTCAATGCTTGAACCCTTACAGTCCAAATGAATAATTTCGATCAGATAAAGATCGTTTATTTATTTATTTTTTAATTTTTATAAGCCAAAAGTTTACTTTTACTAATAATTATTAATTAGGTTCATGTACACTTGTTACTCTACTCTATTGAGAATGAAAATACTTTTATGTGTATATAGTATATATATGGTACTTAATTAACATCCAACTTTCTGCATAGGCGACGTTAGGATCGGACTAAGGGTTCCCTTCTCTGGTTGTGTGTGATGGTACATCCATTAAGTAGATATATTCCGCCTAGCCAACATTCGGCCGGGAACAAGAAGCTAGGCCCAAGCAGTGTAAAATAATCCGTTTGTCAATAACGACTATTACTGTATGCTACTGTTATTCTTATTTAATCTTAGGATTTAATAAGAGGGCTTAGTGATTGAGTTGACAAATCCATGACAGGAAAATGTTTGGTAGCATTTTGAGAACGAACACAAGCTGCGAAGCCTTCTTGCATTGTTTGCAGAAACAGTGTAAAACTTGAACCTACGACTCCCGGACTTAACATCAAAATATATTCAAAAGTTTACGTATGTGTCCAAGGAGTGTTAGTTGCTTTTACTGCCTGTGGATGTTTTTTTTTTTTAAATATTTATTGTGTTAGAAAGATGGGGAGGAATGTAGTGGCGTCCTTTGGCAACAACGTGTTTCTGTTCTGCCCTTATAGGTAAGAATTGGTTCACGGGTTTTCTTAAGTGTTGTCTCGTTTTTAACTCTTTTTGACTAAAGACATTATGACCTTTGGCCATATACCAATTATTTTGTATTAAGGAAACAAATAGATTGCGAAAAGAAAGTCACATTACAAAGAAAATATTTCGGTAATATATTAATTCCATTCGAAGTTACCTTCTTACCAACCTAATTTTTTCCAAGGCTATCACAAAATATATGCATAAGTACTAAATACTTATTAAGATAGCAAACAAAAAAATAGTAATAATAAAATAAAAGAAATGAAAAAGTAAAGCCACATTAACGAAACTCACGTATTTAACATTTAAGAACAACATTTTCTTAACAAACCCCTTCCCCCGACCAACAACCACCATCACTGCCATTTGGCACTTCTTTCAAACCCACAACCTTCTAAACTAGAATAGAACATATAATTTAGGAATAAGAAACAAAATGACTAAGAAGACAGAAAGGAAAAAAAATTATGAAAAGATCAAAAACAAAGTGATATAATGAGCCCAAAAATGCGTGCATTGTAATTTAAGAAGCCTCATTTTCTTAAATACTGCCTACTCATATTTGAGATGTAACTATAGAATTGACTATTAATTTATTTCATAAATATATGAATGTAGTTTTGTTTTTTGGTATTCGTGACTTATACTAACATAAAACTGTATACATGTTGCTGCTTTTGTATGTGTCACTGGCATTTAATGCCTGTCTGGTGTATTTCCGTTATGTTTGCCAAGTAGAGCAGACCACAAATACACACAAAAAGAAACAAAGAAAAGCTAGTAAGAGAGCCAAACAAAAACAAAAAACTACAGTAAAGGACATTGGTTTTCTGTTTAAATTTATGAGCAGTCACAATATACGACTACGAACAAAACCCAAGCGCTACTATAAATATGAGATATTGTAACTAGAAAACATTTCAAATTTTCGCTTTTTGCTTAGCCTTATTGTAGACAGAGACGTATCGTTTAAATAAATAATAAGTTATAAATTTGATGTTCAAAATTAAGATAAACATTTTAATTTCTTAACAAACTTGTGGCGAACTGTAATTTTTTTTAGTTTCGCTTTTTATAAAAACTGTTAAAAAAATTATTGATTTATTAATTGGCCTTTAAATGCATAACTTCCGCGAGCCCCGGTGCGCCGGTGGCTGATTTCAATGTCTGTATAGTTCTGGGGTTCAATTACGAACAAAATCTGTGGCCAGTCTCTTTGTACTAAAACAATGAATTTGTTTTTATGTTAGCTTAAATTAAGTTACTGTATAAATTGTACGTATGTGTCATTTATTTAAAAAATATAAACAAAATTATATTTATATGTTTTTACTGAGAATACTTGTACCACAAAAAACTTCAAATGTAACCGCTCGGTATCATCGATTATAATAATACTACTGTATCCAGCGGCCGAATCAATCGACCGAATAAAAAACGAAAAACATTTTAAATAAACAACTTAAAACTCTGTCTCATTTCTATGCAAAAGCAAATTGGACAATCACACATATACATTTTGTTTATTTTTCAAGTTGAAGCTAATACATTCATGTGCAATAAGTGTGCATATGTTAGTAGCAACTTTAAACGCCCATAGCTCCCTAAATATCGAACCAATTCAAAAAAAAATAACAACGTGTAATCTATGTAAAACCCCATTTAAAAACATATAAATCCAAAATCGGTTCAGTATTATGGCCGTAAAAGGGATATGAAAGAAAGTGTTTGCCTATTAATAATATTGATGTATTTGGTAAAACCCTTATTATTTCTCATAAATATCTAGTAATATTGGAACAATAATGCATTTTTTAGAGACTTTTATCCTTAATGTATTGTTCGCATAAAATCCTATCTCACAAAAGCTTTACTAATTATCTAATGCAAAAAGCGATTAAACAGTTTTGATCTGAAAGGTTTTTAATCAGATAAGACAAGAGAAATTTAAACAACTAAAATTCATTTCCTATGATAAAAATTCTAGGTTTACAGGATCTCTCATGTTGTTTGTAATTACAAGTGGATATAAATAAAAATTATTTTTTAGTTATTTAAATATTAGTTTAATTTAATTTATATTATTCTATTATTTTGACATGATTTCTTCAACAGCAATCCATTGTCCGACTTCGACATGATGAAGCAAACGGGTCTACGTATCTCTTAAGTCTTGCTTCAAAAGCTGAAGACACGGATGCTTTTTAGACAACTACAGCAGATAGCCATGTCAGACCAAGGGCTTTTTAGATAATTTGTTTGAAGTGTATTTGCATTAGTGATCGGGATCTCCTTGTTTTATTGCATCGCCATTCCGCTTTGCAGAAGGCTTAAGATATTTGAATGCAGGTTAAGTTTCAGTTTCTAGAACAACATTCATGCCAATTTGTCTATAGAGGTAGTAAAACATATGTCATACTTCTTGTGCGGGCATTTTCGCAGATCCTCGGATTTTTTTATTTAACGTAGTACTTTCTTTGGAAGCATTTTTTGCAATTTCAAAACTATGCTTACGATCTGTAATTGAGGCTTGCTTGTATAGTTTAATTAATTCATTGATATATTCTTTTAAAAGTTTTTCTGATTTTCCGTTCCTCACAACGCATTTAAATTAACTTCAACGGAGTATAGGGTTTTAGCTAAAGAAAATGTCGTTTTATGATTAGTTATTTTAGCAAAATAGTTTTTTTTTATATAAAAAATACTAAGAGAGTAACCTCTATATATGGAGTGCATTAAAATGGAATAAGGAAAATAGGTTATAGAAGGAGGAAAGACTCTTCCCACGTTGAAAAAGGCGGAAAAGATATCTGCACCGAGTTTATTCCACGAACGAACAGTGCTACTAAAAAACGAATGATCTCTTTAATACTCTGGCCAATTGATCACAAATGGTTGGGACCTTAATAAAAAAGACGTGGCATACGCAACAAAATTCAAGTATCAGGAACAAATTCTCTGATTTCATTAGAGCATGTTTTATTGTAGTCACGATAAAACAGCAAAACACACCCCACATGCCGAATTGGTAACCCTATTGTCACCGATTCTTCGCCTTCTTTTGTATGCTGTCGAGAAACTTCAGAACAGACTTTGAAGAGTTGTATTAAATGTTCCGTCGAATGATATTAACAGCAAGGAGACAAGATGGTGAAGTACATAACTCTCAAATGGTCTTGAAAAACCGATACCCTTGAATGCCTCTTTTGAGACCTGGCAGAAGTGGTATGTTCATCGAACATCACAATAGATCTTTGTGCCAAAAACATGAACCGCTTCTGATTGCTTTATCCATATGAGCCATAATTATAGGTGAACTAGCATGTTCGGTCATACATCTGAGTTTACGAGCGTTAAGATCGATACTATTTGCATGACTACGTTCAGAGATTATTACAACATTTACTCCAACATCCAACAGGATGGGCGTGTAACTGGATAAATATGAATGGTAAATACTGCTATCATATAGAAAAAATTATATATATGATTTGAAGTGTCACATAAAAGGTCATTTAGAAATACAAGAAATTGGGTTGGAGAAAGAACGGAGCCTTGCGGCCCCTCTGAATAAATCTTGAATTCGTTTTTTGAAAGGCTATTATAGCAACTCGTATTTGCAACCGACACTAAAGACCATATCTTCAGGCGCCACCTTACTGTCGTTAAAATGGTGAATGGAACTAGAATATCTTTCCGACATAAAGGCAAGCAAATCACCGATCTCTACGGAAACCATCCTGGCGGTAGCTAAGTAAACAGTTCGATTTCAGGTACCTTACAAGATTGAATTTATAATACTTTACATAACCTTGGGAAGTAAAGAATAAGCAGCAACTGGGAGGTAACTCAAAAGAAATTCACCAGCATGATTCATTGCACTGAAATTGTTGGCTAATGGGCGCGCTAGCGTCGTAGAGTCCTGCTTCAAACAAGTACTGCAATGCTAACGGATCGCATGTGATCAATGCTCTATATTAGCGAGCTTTAATAAATAAGTAACTCGCTATAATTGTATAAAACATAATATTGTTGTCCTACGCATGTTACAACTATAGTAATGGTGTTTAAAGTCTCCTTTAGTAACAACCAAAAATGCATAAATAGCAATAATAACTATCCTGGCTAAAGGAGATTTATTAATTAGTTTATTTTACGCCCCTGTATGTAAACGTTCTCGTTGCTGAGCTTACTTTTCCCAAATGTTTTCCTTAAGTCTATAGTCGTCGGGTGTTGCTTGTTAAACAAACAACAGCAAAAAACTTACAATATTATGAATAAAGTAAATGGAAAAATAAACGTTTAACAGGATACTACCACAACGCCATCGCACAAAACCCAAGAACAATGATATGAAAATAAATAAAAATTGAAAAATATCTAACGTAAATATCAACATTGATGTAAGATAATCTCCTTGAAGCATACTTTAAGGCGTAACTAATGGTCTTTTTAGTATTTTAAAATGCCAGACCTACTTTTTTTCCATTGTTCCAACTAGGAAGTATAAGTGTGTGTATGTGTATAGTGTATTTTGCCGCTCTAATGTATGCATTGCATTTAAGAGAGTACGCATGTATGTTTAGCAGAGTGTCCCAGCAAAAACTTTGTATTGACTTTCCATAAGGAGCACAATTGTTCGTATTAGTAAAAACAAAACCACAATAAGTGAAACACTTGGCTACGTACACAACAATAACTTCAGACGCTCGAGATCAATACTAATAGAAGACATTTAATTCTTATTTTGGGTTGTGTGACATCGCCATGTTAAAATATTTTATTCAAATGCTACATTAATGAAAATGATTTAATTCATTGCTTTACCATGATGCCTTCCGCTGGGATATTTTTAATGGTCATATTTTATTTCCATATTTTTCCGTTGTTCTTCATAATTTTATTGTTTGTCATTTCTTATTTTTGTTTTTGTCGTAGTTGATATGTTTGCTTACACTCAGTACTATTTGATTTCAACTTTTTGTTAGAATAAACAAAAGTCTAGTATAATTCTGTTTTATCGCTATCAAACCATATTTGAAATTTTATGAATTTATAATTTTGATGTCTCTTAAGTTACAAAAAGTAAAGAAAAAACACCATCAGTGTTCTAAAAAATTAGTGGATTTTAATTTATCATGATTATTATTTTTCTATGGAAAAGAGGCTCTGTTTCCAAAGTCATTTTTAAATTCATTTGCAGGGACTAAGCGGTTTTTAAAGGGAATCTTACAAGACAAAAAATTATTAAAAATTCAGGAAATATAGATTTTCCGTTTTGACACATTTGTATGGTGACCAACAAATAAAAAAAAGCAAAATGCAAGCTTATATTCTAAAGATATTTACGATACTTTAAGCTTTATTCTTCAAGCAATGATCCACCAAAATTGGTTATACTTATTTTTTAGCTTAGCACAATGGTAATAAAAGAGAAAATAATATATTTGTTCCAATTGATATCCTTCGGATACCTGAGTTTGCAAAAAAATTATAAAACAATTATTAATAATCGAATTTAAAATTATTCTAAAATTTTTTCTATAATTTTAGACTACTGAAAAATCTATCTTCGTAGTAAAATTTTTCCATCAATATCTAATTTGAGAAAAAAATCATTTACATAAAAAAATTTGATCGCATTATTTTTAATTGTTCATTAAGATTTTTTTTAATTACCAAAAAAAAATTTTATTTTTTGTCTTTGTTTTGAGTTATTGTTACAACTTTGATATTGTTTAAACTTTTCATTTGCTTTAATAAAAGTTTAATATAATATCTTCAGCTGTTTTAAAAAATAGTTGGGTAAAGTTTCCTGATGATCTTTATTTTTTTTTTGTCGTAGTTATTATTGCGAAGAACTTAAAATGTATAAATTCATACATGTGCATTAATGAAAATATATCTAATAAAAAAAAACAAAACTAAAACATAAATATATATGCCAAAAGGCATAAGATTAGCTGTTGCGTGAAGTATGTAGTTATCGCGTTGACTGAGGAGATGATTTCCGATCCTAGTTTCAGGCAAGTTCTCAAAGACTGCATTAGTATTAATTAATATAGTATTGGCTTTGTACCACGTGTATATGAATATAATCTTCAAGATCCCTTCAATTTAAATTTTTTAAAGCTCAAATATCTTGAAAATTTATTGCATTTTCCACAATGAAATATTTTCGGAATATTTTTCCATATCCAATTATACTATTTTCAGCAAACTAGCAAACTTATGACAGAATTAGCTAGATTTTTATGGATTTTGATTAAATGAGTTAATTTAAAAACTATTATCAAAAATCTTCCCATGTGCAATCGTAATACCTTTTTATTTCTAGTACATATTTTAGTTTTAGGCAATAAATTATACTAAAATAAATTATACCAGAAAAATTTTACCGTCTATTTAAATTGTTTCTTCTTATTTTTTTCTGCTTAGAATTTTTTCTATTCATTAAAAAAAGACTTAATAACTTTATGGTTGTTTGTCTTCTTTTTTATATTTATTAATGTTTGAGTGTTTGTTGAAAAAAAATGTTTAAACGATTTAGACAAATTTGTCATTTTTTAAGTTTATAAACATAAACATTTGCCTCAATATATCAACTTGTACAGCATAGCCACATGTTTCTCTTGGCTCGTACCGGTATCTTAGAAAAGCTCCACAGATCCTATAGAAAAGTCGAACGAGAACAAGTAAAATATAAGAGAATAAGTTGTTACGTAAATCTTTGTTTTCTTAGAATCACAATTACACACACACACATATGTGCTTATATACGAGATGTTGCTGCTGTTGCTCTTCTTAAGGACTTTAAGTATTGTTTGCGTATTCAGGCAACGTTATCTGCTTATCACATTAGAATAATCCTAAATGGTTTTTTAACGGCACATTTAATCCATAAAGATGGCGGTCTATACAAATATGTTTATGTGTGTGCGTAATATTATTTGCGTGTGGATTTGTGTACTAAAGTAAAGCGTTTTGTAATATTTCTTTTCATCTCTCATTTTCTTTGAAACATTTTAGATGATTTTTAAAGCAAACAATTTACATATGTAAGATCTGATTTTGTTTCCTTATAAAATATTGAATAGTAAGTACCATTTTTTATATACATACATACATATTATAATTCCAATATAAATATATGGTAATATGTGACGTTATTATAAAGATAACTTTAACTTTTTGTGTTTTTATAAAGGTCTCTTCAGAAATGGTCACATAATGTGTTTAAATATTTAAATTAAACAAATTGCAGAAGCTGCTTGACGAATTTTAAGACTGAAAAGCGTAGCGAAAGGGCAAAACATTTTGACAAATTTCTTTGCTTTGTATAATGGATAATATATTTAGCTTATTAATGATGTTGCTTGTTACAGTAAGACTTGCAAACTAAGCTACTGAAATAAAATAGATAACATTGAAGTAACGAAGGGATATCTATAATTCCTTTTTAAGGTTATTAAAAAAATACGTGCTTGCTTTTGCTTTTAACGGAAATATGTTTTTATACGATATTGAAGTTTTTCCGAGAATAAAAAAAATTTAATTAATTAAATGAAACGATTTTTTATCGGTTACAGCGAATTTTTGTTGGTTTGTTCAAATCTATGGGCACTCAAGTTATATTAGACGGTTTTTAAATATTTTGAAAACTTTTTCTTCTGGTTTTCTGAGTTTTTGTTGTGAACCAGAGGTGAGATCATGCGTAAATTTTTAACTACGACCACGAAAAAATGGTATTAATAAATGTAGAGCATTTGTGCCATCTTTGATTTTGAGACATTTTACATTTTAACAAAATATTCATAGTATGTGCTAAAATGTTCCGGATTTTAGGAGGCTACTTTGTGTGAAAATAAATGTGTTTCATTTCATTTTAAATCCACATATGAAAGAAAGTTCTAGACATAATACTATTTACTAAGATTAGTACAAATTTAAGAATTGCTTTGCTATACCCTGCATCAGCTGGACATTGCCATTAAAGTAAGTATTATTGTATTTAAAAAAATCTCCAATTTACGATATCTTTGGTTTCAACTGGCTTACCAATAGATTATTGAAGTAAAGCTTATAACGTGAATACAGTTCAGGTAGTGTTACAAGATGTTCACTTTTCTATCATAACAAATAATTTAGGGGTCTTCATACAATTGTTCATGTGAAAGTCTTAAAAACTTCTTAATAATTAGTATATTAAAAATTTTGATATAATATTTATCTATTGGATAAATACTGGTGCATAAAAACTTTATGTAGAGATCTTACAGCAGTGTTCAAAAAAATATAAGTATATATAATTGGGTTTGAAATATATTTTAATAAAAATTTCTATGAAAAATTTGTCTTAAAATACATTTCAAATACAATAAATTTTTTTTAAATACGGTCCCTAAACGTTAAAAGTTTTATTAAAAATATTAATACATTTTAAGATATGGAAAGCAAGGTATGTGTGATTTAATTAATAAAGATAATATAAAAAAATAAGTAAAATTAAAAATTAAGCTTATTTAAGTAAAATTTATTGATGTATAAAACATTTGGCTTGGATAAATTGAACAAACTATTTTCAGTTTTGACGAAACTGCTACGTTAAATATGATCTGGCTTAATCCTGCGGTCCAACTGTTATTTATATTTTGGTTTTTATTTGACGCAACCTGCGATATAAACAATTTTAATAAGAATACACTTTATAATTTTATTTATTAAGGAATACCATCAGCTTTACTCCCAAGCACTTGTGCAACACCTTCGATGTTTTAGTCAATATGTCAACGTTACTACAAGCACTTTGATTGCATTGATGAAGCACCGAATTCACGTTACTCTTACATATAAATGTTTTGCTGAGAAACTGAGTCTGCTCAAAAACAAAGACGAAATAATAGCTGCAGACTTAAGAAGTACGCATCTGCTTAAGATTAACGTTCATGTTACTACTATTCGTGAGACCCAAGATATCTTTCTTTAATTTTTTTAGTTAACTGATGTTGAAAGTTTAATGACTGTACTTTTTCTCGAATATAACAATGAGGACTGGCGTATCAATATAGATTCATTCAATAACATTCTCCTTTACTACAATTATTCCAAGAATTCCATATCAATTGAGTATCAAGAATCGATATTAAGAAAAAATAGGTTTCAATTGAATGTGGTAAAATCTGAATAGTATGTTGTGATTTTAAAGTAATTTGTTTTCCCTCGGCTATATGGCCAGGATACGTCAAATTTGGGTGCTATTTATGCAAAATGGAAGGATTATTAATGTTCCAAAATTTTATGAAAGTCAAGAACTGAATGGCTGTATAATGAATGTCTTTAATTCAATATTAATTCCAGTATAAAAAATTCTTTTACCACTAAGGCATAAGAGACTTGGTGTGGAAAGAAATGCTGTTGATATCCGAACTTTTTTCAAAACTAATAGCGTTTTCTTTTCTAGAAAAGGTGCAAAATTGTTTAAACTTTTTATTGAATATTTGCAATATAATGATTTTTATTAGGAATTATTGAAACATCACTTACAAGGCAAAATTTTTGTCTTAAGAAAAGTTTGAATTGCAATATTTTTGATAAAAAGTAACATAAATGATACATTTTTTAAAAAAAGAAAACGACATAAGGAAAGCAACGATAAGTAATATAGTTTCATAAGTTTTATATAATTTTTTAATTCCAAATAAATTTAAGAAAAATATATTTCTTTTTGATGCAACACGTGATCGAACTCACACCATGATGTTTGGTAGATTAGCCACGATCTTTCGTCAGATTTTTCGATCTCTATAGCTTTCCTATTCCCTTACAGAGCTGATGTCAAAAAGTTTAACATCAATCTTTTAACCACAAAAAACAAGTAATATTTATCTTTTTTGCAGTTGTTATTTTATTAAGAATGACAAGTTTTTAAAAACAATAACAATGTTTTCTAACGCTGTTTTCCAAAAATATCGTTTTTTTACTTTAGGTAGCTGCCGTTTTATATTGGCTTTAAAAACGTTTAAACTTTGTTTTCCAGCAGTTTAAAATCAATTTGTGTTTTTTGTCTTTGTTTTGGTTTTGTTTCTCAACAACTTTTACAGTATTTTTTATTGTATTACATTTCATTTGAAACTCAAACTAGCAAATTCCATTTCAATGAATACATTGTGTTTTTTCTTGAAACCTTTTTTTACCCCAAAATGTTTCAATAGCCGTAAGTAAATAAAAATGTTTTGAATTTCCGTTAGTGACCACATGCCTTGTAATGCATGTACATTTACTCACACACAAAAACGAAATATTTTCCCAAACGCCTTTTTCGATAGAAAAAAATAGTGTCCAAAATAAAACAATTTATAGATTTAAACAGAAAACTTTAGGGATTTTTGTATGTGGTCTAAATGTATGCGTGTAAGTGTGAGTCGATATGTTTATGTTCATTTAATTTTTGTTGGTAGTTTCTCTGCTGTAGTTATTCGTGTTTTTGTTTGTTCTAACCAATGTGAGATCAATGAATGTTTTCTGAAAAAAATGTGCCTCCAAAACTAAACGCATAACGTTCAGTCGTTGTTAGTTGTTCTACCATGACTATGCCAATGTTCATGATTCTAATGGTTCTAGTACGTTTCTTTTTTGCGCTTGCACTTCTATAAGGGTCTTTTATTGTATTCTTTCATTTTGCCTATTTTTAGCGTGCTGTTTATATATTCCCTTAGTGTGTTTGCTTGTGCTCAAATAATTCCAAAAAAAATATCCTTAGCATTTTATTGTTTCAGTTAGGCTTATAAGGGTAACAGAGCTGTTGAACGCCAAATTTTTAATTAAAAGGATATAAAAAAGAATAACGGAATTCATTTGTGTTCAATGGTCGTTTTGCCGGACGCATACATACCAGTAATGATGATCACTGTCGCCAAAAGTGGACTTTAAAAGAATTTGGTTAGAGAAATAATCAATTTTAAAATGCACCCTTTTGGCTTATTTATTGTATAGCTGTTCAAAGAAGACAAACCGGTTGAGCACAGACTAAATTAATTATTACAAGGCAGGCTGGATTCTAATACTTTTTATTTTAAAAATGTAACTATTTTTATGTTGTTTTTTCAACGACATTGCTTTAATGGAAAGTTATTTAATAAATTTTGAGTTCGTTAGTTTAAATTCGGTTAGGTTAGTTTGACAGGTTGCTGGTGAAGGATTAAGGTTAAAAGCACCAGCCCATTTGGGTCCAAAAAGAAATTATGATCCCTTTGTGTTAACCTGACTAAAGGAGGAAAATGAAGACATAAAATATTGATTGAAGTGATTAAAGCTGCAGAGAGATAGGTAGCTAAAGAGAAGGTAGGAGTTGAAATTCCGCGTAGGGGGGTCGTATAAGGCTACGTCCAAGGCGGAGTCAGCGAGAGAACCAACCGCGGTTCCCAATGGCGGAACTGATGCTTTTGAATTTCATGCTCGATAGCTCCGAAAGGCTAATAAAGCATCTTTTGCCTAGGAGACAAAGGCGTTGATGCTCCAGTGCAGGGCAGAGTAGGTGAGCTATGTTCTCTTTCTTCTTTTCCTCGTTCAGGCGACTGAAGTAGTAGTCATTGTATTGGATACCCATTCTTTTAGAATGATTTTCAAAGGCGCAGTGCCCTGTGAGTATAGCCACAAGGAACCGCAGTTGTTTTCTTGAAAACATGAAAATGACCTAAGAAGGTCGAATCAGATTACCATCTGTTTTGGACTATCTGAATAAAGGCTATGCCAATGTTTTTCCAGCAGGAAGAGAGTGGAATGCTGCAGAAATTGTCGATGTCAATGTTTGAACTACTTATTTTAACTTTTTTACATGGAAAATAATACAGAATAAGGTTTTGAAATGTGACATTTTTAGAGCAGAACGCAAGATACGATTTCTTTTTATTTCTGGTTTTAGGGGATCGAATTTCGCTATATCAACACATACTACATGTTAAAGGTTGTGCTTATATAGGAATCGTAATAATATACTGTGTACTTTACGAAGGCAAATACATCATTATGAATATCTAAAAAATAAATTAAAATGGAGCGGCTGTCCCATGAACAAATGACCTGATGGCTAAAAATGAGCTTTAAATAACGGATACATAATTTAATTTTCCTTCTCCTCTTTTTTCGGTCTACATAATATTGCTTAAATAAAAATAAAGAATATGCCAAATCAGCACTTTTACTGAAACTCAATTAGTGTTTAAATAGTCTAGTGCTACAGAAAAAATAATCACTATTTACATAACGAAAATTAATCACTCTTATGTAATTTAAAATATAAACTCTTCTTCTAAAAAATAATTTCTTATTCTAATTAAATATTTATATCGCTCATTTGTGGCAACAATGTCATAACTGGAAAAATTTGTTTTTTTAGTTAAGATTGTAAAAATAATCGTAATATCGTAATCTATCTTGTAGAGAAAATTCATAAAACATCTTGTACATTTAGTGATTTTTTAATCCAAAGTGATTACTATTTTGGGTAAAGTTCGTTAAATTTTTAGTCAGAAAGAATTGAAAATGAGACAATATTCCAAATGAACTTATATATTTGCTTTTTTTGGTTATGACGATGTTGCAGCAAATGCGCGGTATATTTACATACGTTCATATTATACTTTCTTGATTATACTTTGTTTTTTATTATTATTGAATTGAACTTTTAATTCTAATGGGTGTCTCTTATGTCATTATGATTGACAGTATAGAAAACAAATATTTATATTTAATTATTGACACGTTTGCTGTCGTCGTTTAAAATACCGACTTAAGTTGATAGAAATAGTTTAGTGTAATTTGTGATTGAAAATTGGCGTCAACATAAGCAAACACAATCGAAGAAAGCTTTTATATATCACTCAAGAAGTGTACTTAATCACTAAACGCACCCCCATACTCAAACTTATTCAATATGTAGTAAAAAGAAATTAAAAAATTATAGCGACACTTCTTGTTCTTATTTGTTATTTTCGACAGACATACACATACGAAAATAAACTTGTACAAATATTTACAATTCATTGTTATTGTTGAAAGGATATGAGTGCACACACTCTTAATATATCACACAAGCAACCACAAATTTTTCGATTTTCAATTATGTGGACGACGTGCATACAATATACACACATAATGGACTTCTATGTATTCGTCAGTAATCAAACATAGACGATTGTTTGTGTTTAAATGAGTGTGCGAGGCTCCTTCTTCGAGGTTTGGTTTATGGATATTTCAAGTCTTGAATTTCCTTTTTTCAATACTCACGTATATGAATGTGCGTTGTTGGAACTTTGTTTTTCTTGTTTTGTATTTCTTGGGGAGAACTTTATTTATTTGCTTTAACCATCGTTGGCTGGCTATTCGAGGACTTCAAATTATTCGTGTTGCTATTTATTTGTTTAATATTAAGCATGTTTGCTGGTTTTATACCAAAATATGTACATACATACATATAAAACTTGAGCATTGATAAATTAATTTTTAATTGAATAACTTCAGATTATTAAGTGAAGTAATTTTTGCAAATAAGAAGAAGATTTTGAAGATTTAACTATTCCCGCTTAAAAATTCGGGCAGGCGTAATTTAGTTTTTCAATTTTCTAATAGAAACGATAATGTTTGTTAAGGGAGATAGGGTAAGTTATATTAAACCAAAAAAATGAAGAATGTATCTCTTCGCTCGTCATCATATCACATTTTCCATCTTATGTTTATTTACAACAACGTTAGATTTACTCTACTTATAACTTTATTACGGTTCGTTACACATAACTAAAGGATAAATTCCATAAGCCCTTACCAAGACCGGCTAGTTTAAGAAGTTTTACTTATTAAACCTGCTATTTACCATATAAAAATTGCAGCGATGTTTCCTTTTTAAATTGAAAATAATGTCCAATGACATTAACCACATTTTGAAGTGGACATAACGAACGCGCGAATTATTTCCTTAGACCGTAGTAATATTTGATTGTACAAACTTTTCCGATAAAAATTCTTGGGCCTTACATAAGTTATTGTTTAACAAGCTTATGTCTAGTTTACAATTAAAATAATTATTATTTCAACGTGCATTTTATTTAATCTGGTAAGTTAAAATACGTAATAAATAAGAGTCATTATGTTTCTTGATTTGTTTAGCAACAGTTTAATTCAGTTAATATGATTTCTCTAGACATCAGTTAATAATATTTTGTTTAAATCTTAAAAAAAATCTATTTGTCCTACACTTTTCATCAACATAAACAAACGTTAAAGCTTTCACTCTAACCCAAGTAAGCATACAAACGCTGTATAAAAAGTAACACTGAGTAGAAGAAGAACACTACTTCATGACTGGTCATAAAAAATATATTTTATTGCAAAATGTGGCGACACCACAAAAAATACTGTTAAAAGAGGATAATGAGAGTATTTTCAATAGCCGCCATTAAAATAAAATAGCAACAATAACATTGATATCAATTTCAAATGTAGCAACAATAACACCAACTATGAAAACAGAAACTGATCACATCAAACCATAACAGTTTGCCTTTTAAGACAACAACACCAAGTCAGTTAACATGCCCAACAGTAACACCATCGTCATCATTATCACTTTCCCCACTACAATATATATATATAAATATATGTATGTAAGGCTGTATATTTTTGAATGAGTAACTGCAATTGAAGCTATTAAAAGCGATAAGGAGAAGTTTTCATAGCTAGAGTGTTGTGCGTGTTCCTGCAAATGTTTGCCAAGCTTAACTCAAGTGTTAAATCTAGCGTCAATCACGGCTGCTTTCGTATGAATGTGTGAGTTCGTATACGTGTAGTGTATGCAAGTAAAAGTGTTTTCAAAATTTAGGCACACGGATACGACTGTAGTCTAGTTGTCAAAGAGGATTCCATTGCGTGTGACCAGATATTCTAATAAAAAATACCGGCAGTAGTTGTAGTTGAGGTGTAAAATTACATATTTTATCAGTTATCGAAAGAAACACCTTTTAATGTAATCTAATCTAGAAATATTCAACTCTAGTCTAGATATTTCAACAACTATAGTAGTAAGATCGAGATATTCCAGTCATGTAAATAAACTGTTCTTAGTTGTATGAAAGTTTGAATATAAAACCAAAAGCCAGTTATATGTACAGTAGTTTTTGTGTGTTGTCAGGCCTGTTCATGAAACCGAATTGTTCGTTATATCCAGTACTAAATTAAAAGTTTAGCATCGTCTATTTTATTCATAACATAGGGCCGTTAACAATAAAAATATTAGCTTGAAGTTAACACTGAACTCGAAATTTGAACTTTAGTTAGTGAAAATTCATTAACACGAAGCTCTGTTAAGATTTAACTTTTAAATAAAAATAACTGAAATACTTTCTGAGTTTAAATTTTTAACTTGAAAAAAACATGACATTTAAAAATTAGTTATTTTTTGTTTATTTTAAAAATATTTATCATAAATTCTTTAAAAAAATGAATGATTTAAGCTTTACCATCTGAAAAATGCACATCTTTGTGTAGAAATCGTGCTCAGATTTCCTTGGATGATGGTGTTATTTTCTTTTTTTGCATTTCCCAAAAATAAATTCCTGGTGTGATTCACAATAGTTGATAACTGTAAGTAAACTAAATTTTTTTAATGAACATTTTTAATTTCCAATTAAAATTGAAGTTTAGACAAACTGAAAGTTAGTAAACTTTAACATTAAATAAACATAACTGAAGTTTGTGTTAGTGGCCCTTAGTGTTATTTTTTTGTTGATATTTTATTAAAATTATTAAATTATAAAATTAGAAAAAATAAATGGGTAAACTCGGATTTGAACTTAAGCCAAACTATTCGTTTCAATAGACATATGATATATGTATATACAACATATATAAGTTCGACTAATTACTTACAAACATTAATTATTAAAATTATAGTAATTTAAAAAAATATTTCCTTAAAAATATGTATAAAGGAAGGAAAATTCTTAAAAACATCGTAATATAAATATAATTTATTATAAAAATTGGAAAAACACAATCTGCTTATTGAAATTAATATTTTTTTAATTGCATCTTCTTGAAGCTCTCTCAAAAGCATAAAATTTGTGATACTCACATTGTTTTGCTGAGCCCATTTAGTTCATTAAATCGAATATTCGTTAAATCGGAAAACTACTGTATATGGAAATATTAAGAAAATATGGTTTATTTTTGTGCTATATTAAAATGTCTAGTTAATTTTTTAAGTTTTTCATAAGTAATAAGAGGAGCAAATTTTTCAGAAATAAAATATCGTTAGCGCAAAGCCTTATTACAGCAAATAGCGTGCCAGAAACACAATTTTCATTTAACAGCTTGTTACCTTTCAACAGAGAGGAAGTGTAATGGATGTTTTTATTATTCCAAAGACACGCAAAAAAAACTATCCACTCATATGCATTACTTTGAAATTCTCTCTTCCATTCAATAATTCAGAGGTTAAATTATTTTGTATTTAAAAATAAATCAAGAGGTATTTTCCTACTTTTTTTCCGCATCCTCCGAATCACTTTCAAACAGCGTATTTAAGAAATATGTACATGTTTTTATTACTTCGATAAAAGTATTTTTTTTCTGGGATATCAGTGGCATTTCCAAATCTAAAAACGGGTTGTCACGCCTTAAATTAAGCGGGATTTCTAATCACATGCAAAAAGTAAAATATTAGTGGATGAATCTTTGATCCTAGATAAAAAGAGCTGTATTCTCACAATTCTATTAGACTAAATGTATAAAAATTCATAGTATTTCGGAAAAAAACAAATTTTTTTTATACTATATTTTGTAGTTTTTAAAAAACGTTGGTGGGGGGGGGGGTGTTGTTAAGACCAACTCTTTTTGGTAGGCATTGACCTATTTCAATTAACATATCGTTTTGAATTTTCTAATATTTGGTAAAGGGAATCTGGTGAAAGCATATCGAGAGCGTATATTGACAAAATACTAAATCAAAAAAAGTAAGCTTATAGAAGAGCATAGAAACGACCGAGTTCCAGTATTCAGTTAAAGGATGCAGTGGTTAAAATGTAAAATATCACACAAAATAGAGCACTTTTTAGCTGTATTGTATGTATGGATGATACACATGTCATGTTTGGATGACACGAATCAGTGTATAAAATTTTGTTGTATAAAAAAGTAATATTGCATGTTGCAAACACACCACGTGTAAACATAGTTTAGGTACTTGTAGTTATGCCTTGTAAACCGTACCAAAGTTTACTCTCTAACATTTTCAGATAACGAGTTTCAGTCATGTTTGTGGGTTTTTTTTTATTACTTTACAATTTTGTTTCATTTAACTTTTTTGATGGTTGCATATCTATGGTTGAAAGTATTTAAAAAGATTTGAATTTTCTAGTCAAAGAATATATATTTTATATTAAAATGTTTAACTCTTAAATAATATAAGAAATTAAATATTATTGTACACTCAAACAAATATTTTGGTTATTGAACTGAAGTATGATATTTAGAAGCATATTAATTTTTTTTAAATAGTTTTGGCAATATTAATGTGCATAATTGTAAAAGGACGTAAAATATTTTTTTTAGATAAACTATTTTCAAATCTACTTTAATTTATTTTTTACTTATAGAAAATTATAATGACAAATATATTTATTATTCAAATTAAATTATATTAGACGAAGGTTCTTAGCATTGTATTCAGAATTAGTTGGGCGAGTTACAAGGGATAAGAGAATCTTAATTAATTCCAATATATTCGTCATCGTATTATTAGTGCTTACGAGATTTTTTATCCATACAGTTTTCCGAATAATATACGAGGGCGGATTGATATTGAAGCTACCTAGCGCTAGATGGCAGCTTAAACACAATTTTTTTTTAGAAATTGCGATCTGTCAAACGTAAGCTATTAAAATTTCACCCAAATTCATTGATTAGTTTATTTGTTGTAGTCGTTTGAAGTAAGCAACTTTTGTGTTTCTTGAAAAATGGAAAAAGGTGAAGTTTGTGCAGTGATTAAACACTATTATTTCAAAGGGGAAACGGCGAAAGAGACAAAAGAAAAGCTCGAGAAACATTACGGTGAGTCTGCTCCGATTACAGATTACATAGTAAAATATTGGATTGCTGAATTTAAACGCGGCCGAAAAAGCACTGCAACAATACCATCTACGGGAAGGCCCAAAGAGGTGGTTACTAAAGAAAATATAAAGAAAATCCTCGATATCGTTATGAATGATCGCCGAGTCAAGTTACATGAGATTGTTGAAATGGTAAACATATCATATGAACGTGTGTTTAACATTTTGCATGAACATTTGCATATGAAACAGCTATCGGCAAGATGGGTGTCGCGTTTGCTCTCAATTGACCATAAACGTAAACGTGTGACGTGTGCAGTCTCAATGGGAAAGCTCTATGAATCGGGCTACGAATTGGTACCTCATCCGCAATATTCTCCGGATTAAGCCCCTAGTGACTACTTCCTATTTCCAAACCTAAAGAAATGGCTCGTTGGAAAGAGATTTAGCTCCAACGATGAAATTACTGACCAAACAAATGCCTATTTTAAGGACCTCGGAAAATCCTTTTTTTTGGAAGGGACACAAAAACTGGAGAAACGTTGGACTGAGTGTATTGAGCTAAAAAGAGACTATGTTGAGAAATAAATGGTTTAAAAAAAATGTGTTTTCCTACTTAGGTATGTTCAATATCAATCCGCCCTTGTATGTAGACTGTCAGCCCGTTGAAAGGAAACATGTCTTCGGTAGAGTGATTGTGCTGCAACTAGAAAATTATTCATTCTGGTAATTCGAAATAGCAGCTAAGTGTTTTTTTTATTAATGAACATAATTATGCTCATTATTGTGCAAATAGAGTAACTTAAGTCCTTTTTTACACAGCACACTACGAATAAATGAAAGATTTTGTGGTTGCAACTTATAATAAGCCATTTGAAAATTGTTTCTACTAAATTTATTCGAAACACATTAATTTATTTTAAGAACTTTTAAATAACAACACAAACAACTAAAATTATTCCTTAAAACGAAGAAACCTCAAAATATTTGAATATTACAACATTTTCTAGAAAATGCAAAGCCACAAAATCAAAGATATTTTATAATTTTATCAATGTTGCATATTAATGTATTCTACAACAGCAACAAAAGCAACATCAAGAACAAGAAAATATTGCTCAGAAATGCAAATAAATTTCAAAAAGGTAAATTAAGTTTCATCTGCAGTTTTGCACTTGTATATTTGAATCATTCCCAACAAGAACCTTTTAAATGTTAAATAAAGAAAACTCATCTCCGCTTCAGGAGCCAAACCCATGGAAATAGTCATCCAACCAGCTAAGCATCTGTTAAATGAGACATACCTTAAACCTAAATCAATGCATGCATAAGGTATTCAGTTACTTGCGAATGTGTGCGATTAGTAGTTGTATGTATATATTTCCAAAATGATATATGAATGTTTATCCACATATAGATATACATATATTTAGTGTAGAAAATATCCTTTTAATTTATTTGAGTAGCTTTTGTATCTGTTTGTAAATCTGTAAAGGATCTTTAATTCCATTACGTATTTACAATTGTATTGCAGTGAATATGAAATCGAATGCAGGTGATTTTGTGTTTGTGATAAAAACCAATGATGATTGTGAAATACATAATTGTACAAAAGAATATGTTATAATGAATAGATGTTTAGTTACTAGTAAAGGTCAAGAGAATAAGAGCTTATACATGAATGAATCGTAAGAGATTTCCACTTAAATGGATTCATCATAAGATATAGGAAATTAAACTATTTTTTTTTGCCTAAATAAATGCAATATTATTAATTTTAAAAGTTGTGTTGTAACGTTTAGAATTTTTTTTTAACTGATGTAATTTTTGTAGCCATAAAATATTTAAGTTACAGTGTTTTCAGAAATTGTCAATAGTTTAATAAAACGTTAAAGTAACTTGTGAAATATCCAGACATTGCATCGGACCGGGATATTATGAACTTGATTTTAGGATGAAGTTGTGCTATCGCAAAAAAATTGTAAATGTGGCAGTACAAGCTCTAGACCTTTCTTTATTGAAGGAAATTTAAAACTACAACAAGGAATAAATTTTGGCAGCATTATCAAAACTAATTTCACTGCGAATTGATTAAACAAAAATGTAATAGATGAGTATAAAGAATTATTTTTAGGATACTCTACATCTCTCTTTACAATGTTTTGAAGATGAACAATATTAAATTTGTTTTACTAAGGATACAGATCCTTATTACATAATTAATAGCATCCTGCTGATCATTCGGGTTCTGAGTTCGGTTTAAAGCTATGCCCGGTTGATGTTCTATTTTAGCTTCATTTGTGACGAACATTGAACTTTTTATAAATTTTTGTTACATGTTTGTATATCATCAAATATGCGCAAAAGTCCTTCCCTGAAAATTATTTAAGTATGCACAAGTTATCAAAGCAACAGATCTTTATTAATAAATTACTAAATTCCAAATTGTTTAGTTTGTTAAATTTATGATCGCCCTTTTTCCTAAAATTAATATTTTCTATATTCAGTAAAATTTTAGTTTTTTTAGCTCCTCATGGTATAATTTACCTGATGATCAGCATTTGAAAAAATGTTTCTTATAAAACAATTAATATTTAACTGAATATTTCTCTCCCATAAAAAAATTAAACTAGTTTTTATTCAATAAAAAAGATCGGTTTCCGGGTTCCTCTAATAAAAATCTACTGAAGTTTGGGTTCGGGTTCGAGTTGGGTGTGAAAAAGTGCGTTCGATAAGACGTTAATAAATAGTTATTGGGCTTGTAAATGTGCATTTTTCGGCGTGCCCGAGTTAATGCAGATAGTTTGAAAATCAGTAACAAATTCATCGATTCAGTTTTGATCGACCAACGAAATAAATTTTAAACATACAGTTTACTGATCTTCAATTTTGTATAACCTCTATCCAACTTATAACTCTTTCTCGCTAAGCAGTACTATGTAACATATTAGTGAATTTTACTTTTTGCCAAGCAGATCTTTAATTGTATGAAAATCAAGTTTTTTTCTAGATTCACATCATTTGATACTGCTCTCTGTAATATTCATTAGTTTTAAGAAACTGTTACAGAATAAAAACGGAATTCAAAATATATTAGCTATCTTCATACCAATGCAATTGAGCTCTGGTTTAAAAAACGATTTTTTATAAGGAATAATATAAATAATTTGTCTTGTTATTGTTAGAAAATTGAAATGTAGATTCAAATTTAACGGACACAAAAATACAGCGATGATTAAGCACACCGTGTGTGCAAACTTGGTATCACTGAAATTCAAAATAATGGAAACAGAACATTCAAGAAAGTTCTAAAAACAGCATCGAGAATATACAAGATTGTTCGAGAAATCTGTATGAAAAATCTTAATAGCAATTGTAAACAAGAGATCATCCTACTATCCTATGTTATGGTTGGTGTTGAACAAACCCGTTTCATGAATAAACTCGTTTATTCTTTTTAGATTGCAATCCGTAAGGTCTGCGAGTTCGGGTAAAAGCGAGTTACCTAGATAAATGGCTCTGTGAGACAGAGGTGAGCATTGACAGATTAGAAGCTTGACGGTTTCTTCCTCATCCTTATATTGACAGCTTCTACAGAAGTCATTAAAAGGGAGATCCAATCTATTTGCATAAAACAGTGCCCTGCTAGGTATGCTACGAGTATAAGTAGCTGATATCGAGGGATCCCCGGTAAGATTGTAGTCTTAGCTCGGTCATATTGGGGCCAAGTGGATTCAGTGCACCATCTAGATTGTGCTGTCTATACGAATTGGACTACGGTAAAAATTAACTTAAAATTGGTCAGTTGATTCACCATCATCATTATGAATTTGCTACTGCCATCTACATGCCATCTGTAACTTAAATACTTTCTTATACCACCTCAGGCAACCCATAACATAGCTGAACAACAATACAGGCTTACACAAGTCAGTCAGTCTTGTCTAAGCTACGAGATGGTGAACTTCATGCATATAGTAAAAAGATCAGTTATAAAAAAGCTTATGAAGTGTTAACGTTAAATGAATTTCCATTGTGTTTTTGTTTTAGCAAATTAAAAGACCTCGAGCAAGGAAACGTTATCGAAAAGGTCGAAGCGTAAAAATATTAAAACAGATTTCAAAAATTATTTTTTTCATTATTATTATTTTGATTAAGAACTTTTTTATATGCTGCATATGAATTCAGATATTACAGTTCAATGACAAGCATATTATATACTCGTTGGAAATAATTCGAATTAGCAGAATTCTAACTCCTACTCATTTCTTTGGACACTCTTTTCTTTCTGGATTACTTTACAATTTAAAAAAATTAAAGAATCGGGGTTTCAATTGTAAACGGAAAAGTATTAACTAAATGCCAGCAAATAACTCAATTTTTTAAAAACTATCTTTGATGTAAGTGAAATTAATTTTTCATTTAATTCGTAAAAAATGTACTTTAGATCTTTTCATGCTTGAACATTTGGTTGGCATTTGTTCTTATTTATCACTTACAGACACTTTGTACTTCTATTGATCTTATTTTATTGTTATTTATGCAAAAGAAAGTAAAATAGAAATTATTACAATATTTTAATTCCTTTGCAATTGCTTATGTTTTTATGTGCATTATACTTTGTTTATGAATTTATAATTGCATTCCAAAAAAATATAAAAAAAATATAAAGTTTAAAGTTTGTCGAAATTAAGGCAGACGTGAATTTAAATCTGAAAGGCTAAACGATAAACGATTAAAAATGAAATTTTCCTTGAATTTTTAATATTTTACAATCGATAGTTTTTTATATTCAAATTAAATCATTGTAAAGAAAAAATTATTAAATTTTTGCAATTAAAGTTGCAAGCTGCTTAAGGCGTTTTTGTGAATTTGCCAAACTTTTCAAAAGTCCACATTATCGTTGGTAATAGTCAACGTCTATTTGTTTTTTTTAACTATAAAATGTATTTTAAATTATCCTTTATCTTGATGATAATAAACATTTGGTTCAGAACAATCTATTGACAAAATTTTTATACGCATAACAATAACAAGTAAATATATTCATATGAAAATGAGATGAGTAGCAATTTTGAAAGTGTCTGAAACATTATTTCCGCTACAACAACACAGTTGTTGTGTGAGAAAGAAAATATAGGAAAATCCAAAATTTACAATGTTTTAAACAATGGTCGAATTTTCTAAAAGTAGCTTGTTTATGTGGAAATGGGTTACTCTTCATATTATGTTAGCACTTTTACTTGTTAAGTCCCAGAGACTATTTTGTCTTAGTTAAATAGGCATCGTTATGATATGTTGTGTTTATGAATAGTACGATTCAACATACCGTTTCTTTATAAGAAAATATAACTGGAACTCATAAGCAAATAAATTAAAACTGACGAGAGCACTAAGGGTTCGAAGAGATATAATAAATTATAAAATTATCACCTTACAACTAAGTGCATATAAATTTAGTCTTAAGCATGTTTAATTTATTATTATATTTTTTCTATTTGTACGGATTTTTTACATTTTGCTTATTTATTTATAATATTTACAAAAAACAAGCATTTTTAAACGAAGTAAAGAGAAGGATATGCCATTAAAAATGAAAAATAATATCAGCTAAAAGTTAGCCTCGGCCGCCCTTGAGATAATCTACTACCATTGCCATGGACAGTTCACTAATTCATCTTTGAGGTCTTGCATCTTGATTTCTCTTAGAGAAATCACACGATCCGGTGTTATTTTGCTTGTGAAATGCCCGATTCCAAATATGAGAAAATGTCCCAAAAGCTAATTTTTTTCAGCAGCCTTACAGCTGGTGGCCGAGAATGACTGCAAATTTTCAACACTTTTGTTGTGAATTTTAATAATTTCAATGCGTTATTAAAGTGGATATAGGACAATTTTTTTTACTTGCATATTTTTTACTTGTCATAGTTACAGGCTGAGTCATGACAACTGTTAAAATGGCGCGCTATTAGATATGACACGTCTCATTGGAATATCCTGTACGAACTATCATATTTTTATTTATACTGCAAACTTTATTAATTGTATTTTGTTGTATTTATGTTTAATTGAAAACCTGGGCTCGAATCGTTACATCCGTGACCGTATCGGAAATCATACGAAAGAAGATTACTTAATACGCCAATCGCATGAACTGAATGACATGATGACTTGCGATTGCTTAAAATTTCAAAGCGCACTTTAGGTGTGTTCATTTTATATGCTAATTATGAAAGTTGGCAGAAAATATTATGGTAAAATGTTCTACAGGAGAAAAACCAATTGGTAAATTAAATTGCATTCTAATATAATATTATTTCATACAGCTCAGGAAGATAGTTCTAACCTGGTGGCCTACAGACACTACACGTTTTTTAACTTCAAGTGATAGCGAGGAAGATTTTTTCATCAATATTCCTTTTCCTGAGCATTAGCTCTAACATTATTACGATTTCTTAGAAAAAACTCACTAATTTATTGTTCATTTATGGCTCCATTAATTTTCTATATAATATTTCTTTAGACCATTTGCACAGTTTAGAGATACTTTTAAAATGACTTAACTTAATAGACTCGATCATTTTGCAATATTTTAAAATTATAATTCAGTTTAAAAACCTGAAATTTGATGTGAACCGCTTTCTTGAACCTTCACGGTATAAACAGTTTTTAAGTCCTCACTTTTTTCACCGGCTCTATGTTTTAAAAGGGTTTCTAATATAAATGGATACCAATATTTTTGTGGAAACTTCAAAGATTTTTCGGAAAAACGGGTTGTAAAAGGGCAACAAAAGTTTATATTAAAAAATTTGCTTTTGTTTTTTATAAAAGGGATATAAACTTTAACAAATTATTATGAGTGAGAACTAAAACCTTTTTATTATTTTTCATTTTGATTGTTTTCGTTTCGTTGATGTGTATTCATTAGCAACCACAAATATTCTAATATTCAAATCTGACTATTACGTTGCTACACTTCGCTCAAAATCCAAGTTTTCCCTACAAATTGGGCACATAAACTAAATAGAAATAGCGTGAGTGATGTCAAAACATTTTTAATTTTTCCCTATATTGAAATTATTTTAATATTAATATTAATTAATATTATTGATTAATAAAATTTTCATAAAATTTAATTCTTTAAATTTACGTACTTACCCAATTAGTTTGGGCGGATATCTTCCTGATCTGAAACATTTCTAAATTGAAGCTCAAAGAATAACTGAAGCTCTAATATTTACTGTAAATAGCGTCTGGATATCAATAGTATCTATTTTAATCCTGCAATAGTACCAATCACAGTGTTTTGTTTATTTATTTTGAAAGCGTATTTCATTTTGATAAGATTTGAAAAAGTTACAAAATGCTAAAGTTATTAACACTTAAGTGATCAGTCTGGTGATACTTTGAGTAGGTATTGAATTTTTTAGTTATTGAACTAAATGGACTGCGTCATTCGAAATTTATTTTATTTCAGTTGCGCCCATCATTTTTAACTTCAAAGTCAAATTAATAGCTTTAAGATTTCTATGACAACTAAAAGATAGAATAGCAAATTGTTTGCTGTGTTTCAGGTTCTATTTTTATCGCTTTGTATACTTGTTCTAGATGTAGTAGATAGATAATAGTGGTCAGGTAAAATATTTATGTAGTTCAAAACTATAATACAAATGTGTATAGTTGTTGGCAGACATGGGGTTTCTGTTGTTTATATTTGCATAATAAATGAGATAGTGAAATCCTAAGTAAAAGTTTAAACCAGGCACAGATACATACACTTGTATAAATGCATGCCCTAACTAACACTTAAGGCTTATAAAAACTATATAAAAGAGCATATTTGTAGAATAAATGAATACAGACCTACAACTGGATGTTAATTTTACTTATCAGTATAAGCATTTATTGCAATTGTTATTTGTAGTATTGTTTCTTGATTTTTTTCAGAGTCACGTAATGCATTTGCATATACATGCTAACAGTACTCAGACACACAATCAACAATGCCATATAAAAATTACAAATACCAGGACATATACGAGTATTTTAAACTGTTCTTCATACACTCGCAATCACACAAATGTCCATTTTTAAGTTTAACAGTGCCTGAATAATTGCCCAACGCACCATTCCATAAACAAAATGTAACCGAATTGTAGAGTATGTTTATCATAAGGGACTTTCTAAAACTTTTTATAAGGATATTATAAGTTTGTTAAAGTAGAAAAAGTACCCAGTTTTCAAAAAGTGTTTTTAAATTGCTTCGCATGACAATAGTTTTTACAATAAAATTTCCTTAGTTTACTTAGTTTAGATATTAAATTTAACGAATTTTATATCAAATGTCTCTCTGTAGTTTTGTAAGTATTCTTACAAATAACCTCCCGTTATTTGACGCGTGTCTTAAAATCGTATTATTTGTCTAAGTGATTTTGTTTAAGTTAAATAAAAAATATTTAAAAATAAATAATTATATTAGTAAATAAAATATTGTGAGTAGAACCTCCAAATTATAACGGAGGTTTTAGAGTATTTTATATATTTATACGCTTTATTTTTTTTAAGAAAAAATGCTTACGGCAGCAAAAACCCCAAATTTCACCAACAACTGTTGGCGTAGATTATTGACAGGCAAGCTGATAAAGCAATTATACTGGAAGAAAAGAAAAGTGCGCAAAACCTGAGTGCTGCTGGAGCTTTTCGAAGTTACAATTCATACATTCATCTATTCATTGATTTAACATAAATTTCTTTTTTTAAATTTTACATATGCTGAAATTGTAGTGAAAGATGACGAATTTATAAAAAGCACAATCTTATTCTTTCATATCGCAAAAAATAGACAAGAGTACAGCAAGAGATATGTCAGAAAAAAAAAACACACTAATATATAAATATAATATATCATGATATAAAAAAATAATAAAATTCGGATGAAAATAATAACTTAGTCGAGCGTACAAATATTATTTAGTTATCTTCTAAGCTTACAAAAATATTACGAATGTAAGCTTATAATAAGCATGATTAGAAATCTATTCTTCTGCAAACTTATTCTATAATTAGACTTGTTAATTAACTTATTGCATTAATTAACAAACAACTATTTATATCGAGTTCAGTTTTGATTATTAAACAATTTATAATAAGCCTTTTACAATAGTATTCATAATAATATACGCTTCAGGGTTGTGTTGGTAATCTTCTTACAAAGGATTTCTAAATCATTTTGGTTTGTTGGGTGGGCTGAAAATGCAATCAAGCAAACATGCATACACACTTTTGCGTCTACACACATTCATATATATATATATTTGAAACAATGTACATTTAATTGCATACTTTTTGGGTTTACTAATACGTACACTGTACAATTTTCAACATTTTTATACTGCATGGGTTTGGATTATTTTATGCGTTTGAATATTTGTTTAAAGATTTTTATAAGCATGTGATTGTGTATTGCAAAGAGAAGTCGTGTAAATTTATGAATATATACAACCGGATGTTGTCGGACATACCGGATTTCCGTATGAATCATTGATGAGCTATTAACTCAAAGATTTTTTTGCTTTTAGCTTCATCCTTCATATCTGATATTCTTTTATATATTTGTAAATGATTTTGTTTTCATTTGACACGACAACATCTCTTTGTAAATCATCTACACTTATTAAAGTAATTGTACTATTTTAAATATATATATGCATATATTTAATATCTTTAGTTCACATAAACATTTCTGTTTTGTACATTGTTGTAGATCAAATGAAAATGTGATATCTTCAGTGCCTAGAAATTGTGTTAAATATTTTATACCTTGAATTACCATAGAAGTATAAAAAAAACGCGTTTGGTTTTGAAAGGGAAAAACCTTTTTTACTATATTTAGGAGGCTCCTTGAACTCTTGATTCATTCACAGATCAGTTGAGTACGACAATAAACAAAAAAATCCACCTGAAAGTTGCAAATGAAACATAAGCATTTATGAAAAGTGCCAATATGCGTTTCTGAAGTTCATTGCGTCATTACAAAAGTACTTAAATACTTAAAAAAAATTAAAAGGCTGTAAGAGTTTTTCAAATATTTTTTTAATTTGTTATAACTTCTAAACTTACAACCATTTTCTTAAATTAGCATTTTTAAATCTGTTTCTAAGTTTACTACACTTAAATTATTTGTTTACGAATGCGTTCTAAATTTTTGAACACAGTTTACTTTATTCGGCGGATTTTCTTAAAAGACATATTGATTTGATTGTTATTTTATTTTTACATCACAGTGTTGAATGCATGTTTCAGTAATAGTTTTATATGTAACGGTGAAGAAGTACAACAATATCGTACAAGCGTGACATCCTTAATGCCCGTAGCATTTTCAGAGCTATTCTTTTATGCAAAATTGCTACTATGAATGATCAACTTGGATGTGCAGCGCGATGTTTATTAAGTGTAGTGCAACTGCTAGGTTTTGTTAATTTCACCAATTTTAGATAATTCTAGATAATTCCGCCATTTAAGAAAAAAGGATGAGTGACAACAGAAAACTTCTTTTTACACTCCAAATAATTGATATTAGGATGAAGTTTGTAACGTTTTATAGTCAGGAAGGATTGAACAAAAGAAAACATAACGAAAATAAATCCTAACATGCACATGCAGAACAATCAATGTTGTTGTCTGGAGACATCAATACCGGCATCTGTTTACGTGTGTTTCACAAATTTTACTAGTTTTTGTCAAGTATTTCTGCTGGTTGTAGGTAAATTTAAGTTTCTTATTTACTCAAACCTCTAGAGGAAATGGAATACGATTATTATGATTCCAACACATACAAGTACTTCCACATTAGTTAAAAAAATTAAAGTTTACTACCAATTATTGCAGTCAAAGTAGTGTTCCTCTCTATGTTTTAACGTAATTTAGCCTTTCTGGATCGAGTTGGATTTTTAAAATTTAAACGTAAAGTTTCTTAGTCAGGAAGATCTCTAAGTTTTCAAAGGTAGAAGCAATTTTCTCTATAGCAAAATGGAGGATGTGAAATTTTTATTTCTCCCAACATATCTTTGCAAGGACATACTCCCTCTTAAAACTTTTCATAATTACTTTCACAAGACTATTTCATAAGTTTCTAATTATTAATAAACAAACTGTGATTGGTATTTGCATATGACATTGCATATTGACATGGTATCATTAAAAATTATATACAATTCTAAAATATCCGAACTTCATTCAATAATATTCGAACAGAATGTAAGTAACTTTACTAAATATATCTATACTTGTCATTTAGCTGATCTACTATTTCTTGTAAATTAGTCTATCTACCAAACTACATAAATTAAAATCTATGTTTTTTGCTGGTTGTATGAGTTTTAGCTCAAAAATTAATCAAACCGAGGCTTGTTAGATATAAGTGAAATTTCAACTGAAGCAGTAGCGGTGGCAGCATCCAATGGATTTTGTTCTATTTCGCGGACAATATCACTAGTTACTGCTGTTTGTCTCAATGCAACTCCCACATTGTGTCTTTGTCAAAATGCTGGTGAAATTTCGTATTTAGTAATTGTTCTCTTGAACAGGCAAAACTTTACTATATTGTTCATTTAACATGCTGCATTGTTAGTTTGGTTTCGGTTGTATTTTAGTCATTTATTTGTTATTTTTGCAACAGTGTTTTGGGGTGTGTGCATTTGTATGTTTTATTCAATGCAACTGACAAGCAAGCCAATGCAGTATTTGTATACACTTTATTATGTACATACATAAATGTTACTTCATGTCAAATGAATATATGTCTCTGAGAATAAGCACAACAGCAGTCTGTGCATAAATATTTTTATATATTTGTGTGTAAAAATAACATTCCTACCACATTCATATCTCTATGACAGCTTTCACAGCGCAAGCATCTAACCATGATGCGGGAATTTTATTGTTTTCAAATTTTAAACATCTCTTGTACTTTTTTTCATTTAAATCAACTAAATAAAAGACAGCACAAAAGTAGTAGTTGCCAAGCTAATGAAAGTATTAGTAGATTAAAATTCAAGTGCTGCAAGTTTTAAACTTTATTTAAACAATTTAAAAATTTGGTTTTTGTGCAATTAATTGCATTCTTATTGACTCTTTTTTTTAAACTTTACGTTAAATACATTTCGATCATAAAAAAATGTTAAAAATGAATACAAATGTTTGAGAATTTTTCTCATTTTTAAAACATAATTATTTTATACTACTCAGTTGATTTTTTTCAGTGAGAAACATCGCTGATGTATAAAATTCTGTAACAATAAAAATTAATTAAAGTGATAATTACAAAATGCATTTTTTCTCATCGTGCCAGCATAAAATGCTGTATCAAACAATATTTTTTCCATTATTATGCGTGAATACGCATGTTGTAATTAACAGATAATAAAATTAAAAATAATGCAAACATGCAGTTGCATTCATTTTGCGAAAATCGCAAATACACTCAAAGTAATAAATAAGTGTTTTTATTAATTATTAAAATTTTCATCATTATTATCAAAGTAAAATATTTTTGTAAATTTATACAAAATACGCACAAAAATTTACAAATACGTTATTTTTAAAAAGTGTGTTGTTATTTATGCAAAAACGTTTGTTGAATGAAACAAATATGTAGCGAACTTTTTTTCCAATTTTAAACCGGCAACTGAATTTAAAATTCAATAAATTTGCTTACGGAAAGCGATCCTAGACAATAGTTGCAAAATTGTGTTTGGTGTTGTTTTTAATTGTGCATAAGTCTCATAAATTAAAACGTCTTTTAAACCCATTACGATAGTTACACAGGATTTCTAAAAATATTTATTTTTTTATTACGCAATAGATCCAAATGTACGGCCCATGTGTTTTGTATCCGAGCTCTTAAGTTTGCTTGATAATACGGTGCATTTGAACAACCTGAAGTAGGAACCCTTTTCAATATCTCAAATTTGTTCTTCTTCTGGAAGTCCTAAATTTGCACAAAATATATAAAATTTAATATCCTGCAACCTTCAAAGTTATATTTTTAAGTGTATTTGATTTATAATAAGCAAATCTGTTTTACTGTTGATGAAATGTCGTTTATTTCATTTTAGCATCCAATATTTATATTTTTCCCTTAAAAACTTTATAGCAGTTATAGCAATGTGTTTCATTTAAAAAAAACCAATCAACATGAAAATAATATTAAACAAATTTATTAATAGTTCAATTTAAAATCTTTTTTAACACCTATTTGGGTCCGACTTGTCCACTTTTCAGTTTTAGTATTTATTGTTGAATTAGCAACAAACACCGGGTGAAGAATTGCAATGTATTTTACGGTTTCTAAGATGCAGCTCCATCTAAAAAAAATTTATTGTCTATTTCATCATATGAATTTATAAAATCCCTAAGTTACATTGAAAAAAATTTTACAATTTTACAGGACAAGCAAAAAACACTCTAATATGAAATGTTAACCAATATTTTTCAAAATTTTTTCAGTTTAAGCTTTTTTCTTCTGAAGGAATTACTACAATTTAAATATGTGAAATGTATTTCGATATGGTGCATCATAATCAATCAAGAAGTCCATTTTATATTTTATGTAGTGCCAATAGTTATACACAGCCCTACAGTGTTTATTGTAAATTATCTATGATTCAAATTGAACTTAACTTTCAGTATATCCTTTTATAATAATACACAATAGTAATATACAATCTGTGAGAATTTCAAATGTTGCGGATCAAAAATTACAGCTCTATAAGGTCAATAACATATCTTATCTGTACAGCATTTAATTATAGGAGGTCATAGGAGCCTATAACCGTCGCAACGGTTAGCGAAAAAAATTGGAAGGACTGCAAAAAAATAAATTACGTGGTCGGCTGCCATACAATAATCCCAAGCGATCGGTTTTGGATCTGATGCTTTATATGAAAGCTACATATCACTTTTACATGGCCTTGTTACTGAAGGCGGTCAATGAATATTTTACTAAGTATGTAAAATATAAATTTTCGGTCAGTCGTTAAGCAGCTGTGGGCTGAAGATCAGCTCTCGCGTTATTGAAATTATTTATTAAGTGCGGTCAAGATTGCGTGTGTTGTTTGGCCTTCGAGAGTTTTTCGTCTCGCTCGCCCTGGTTGAGTGATTTGCAACGGATAACCAAATAGTCTTGCGGTTCGTTAACAACCATGTGGCATACGCATGTAAAGTATAATCCATAAAGGACTGAAACTATGATCGATTTAAAATTACCATGTTCCAGGTCTGTATATAGTCTTTCATTTTACTCACACTCAGAAGTAGTTTGGCTTGCAATAAGTTCTTGTTTGAAAAATACATTGTCCATGACTGCAATTCACAGAATCACATTTTATCAAGATAACTTTAGCTCCAATAGACCACACAGTTTAATATTACCTCAACGGTGATTTCGAAAATTTTCGAAAGGAGTCAGCCCAGGCAAGTTACGGAATGGCCACAATAACCTGAGGCCTCTTCATGATAACTCTACTTTTCCTGAGCAGTTAGAGCTCCAATAAATTCTTATTATGTGAGATTTTACCTGATATATTTTAAAAAAACTAACATGCGGTATTTAACATGAACAATTTCTGAAAGCACAATTGATTTATTAATCATGTGAAGTTTTCTTTTTAACAATTAAAGCTTCTCTCAAAATATTTTTTTTTCAAGTAATTGTTATAATCAATGCTAATCTTTTGTGATAAGCATGCACAATACTAAGTTGTTCAAACTTATAGTAAAAGTACAGCAAGATCAAGAGAACACACATTTACAAACAGTAAAAGTTTTCCCAATTACCAAAAGATGAATATTATTGACACGTCAACAATGATGAATACAAATACTTCCATAAACATTAATGTCATCTTAATCACACAGGTGTACAAAAATGTAAAGATACAAGTTTGACCAACATGCCCATATATAAAGTGTTTGATAATCCTTTTTATGTTCTTTCCTCTTTGCTTGTTTCTTGCCAGTTCCGAAATTATTTTATTTACAATTTTTTCTGTTCTGCTATTATTTTGTTAAATTTTTTCTTTTTATTTATTTGTGGACTTTCTGGCATAAGACGACTCTTTGGCATGTACTAATCCTAGTTTCGAATTCTGGCATGTTCCATATACTTATTCTAAACAAAGTTTTGTTATTAAAATCGTGTTGGTATTTTCCTATTTAAGTTTTTTTTTATTTCTTTATATTTTAACGAAGAAAATGTATAAAAAAATACTCAAATATATTTCTTTTTTAGCTTCGCATACACGCAAGCTGTTGTGAATTTTTTTGTAAGTAGAATATTTAACAAAACTATGAGATAGTAGAGAATTAAAATCAGTCCAAATAACACAGAAGTAAATTAGGTATTTTTTTTAGATTTTGCATTCAGATAAGTTAGTGATCAACTACTTTACATGCATCTTTTAATACCTTTTTGTCATAGAAGTAAATGTATTTTATTTCAGCCTCTGCGATTAAACTTTACATATATTTATATCTATGTATGTATTTATTATTTGTTAAGTTTATTATATCGAAAATTTACCGTAATTTACATGTCCCCATTAGATCTAAAATCTTTTTTTAAATGTAACGAAAAATATTTATAAGAAAAATTTCATTAAGAAAAAAGGAAAACAGGTGGCACGGCAGCTCAACTGTGGATCTTGGCTCATTCCTAAAGCAGTAAAATTTCTTAAGTATATATTAAAAATAGTCAAAATAGAGTTCCATGGCCGTAAAATGTCAAGATCTGATGATAACTCGATTTTCTAAAATTTGGATAAAAACTTTTGATTTTTGTTTGCAGGAAATCAAAACAACAACAAAATTTTAAACAAATTACTTAGATCTTAGCCCTGCATAACAGCTTTACAGCTCTTGTAAAATGTTCAGAAAAATTAAGATAAAAATTTTTGTGACTTATTACAGCTTGATTTGATATTAACAAAACTTTGTTTTTGCATTATTACTTTTACTAAAGTAGATAGCAAATTTAACAACAAGTCGCAAAAGTAAATGCTATAAAAAACTTTCACTGCATGACTACACATCAAATTTGTTCAAATAACCGCCTGGTACAAAGTTCATTCATTGCCAAATTTAATTTCAGCCAAGAGCATAATTAAAGCACTTTATTCTGGTTTAAAATATTTATATTTTTTCAAATTTTGTTTTCTTGTTTTTGTTGCATTGTGTTTTATCATAACCGCAAAATGTTAGAATATATCATGTGCAATTTTTCGATTTTATTGCTTGCACTGTATTTGTCAATATTAATAATACCATAAAACAAACTAAAACTGTATTTTATGCGTGAAGTTAATGAATAAAATTTATACAAACGCAAAAGTTACAGTATGAATGTTCACCGAGGTGCTTTTTAAACTCAACTTATTTACCAGCACTAACAAATTATGAAGAAAATTCTAAATATCAAATGCACCCAAAATTATTATCGAATTTTTTCTGATTTTCTTAATTGTATGTGAAATATGTTTAAACATATTTTATGTACTTCATAAGAGATATTTTATTACAAATACTTTTTTATCTACGTTAACACCATTTTTACATAAAATATAACTTTTAACAGACACTAATGATTTTCATTTCAAATTTAGGTGAATTAATTAAAACCTTGTAAAACTTGAGTCATAAAAATTTATAAATATCACTCATACGTACCCTTGTCCGCAGTCAGCCTTAATAATGCGGTCTCGAAATAATGTTTTTTTCATAACTATGTGTCTTTTTTAACACTGTAAGCTCATTGTTGCTGTAAGCTACACTACGTTTTTATGAAATTGTTCCTTTTTAATAAAAAATTTTAAAATTTTAGACAAAACGTGCTTTTTAAATTTATACATGTATGCGAATTCATTGAAAATATGTAATTTGAAGATGTTAAGTTATAGAGTGTTAATTTTCGAAACACAGTAATTTTCCGATTTAAGGAACATTCGATTTAATGAACATCGCATTCAACGAAGACACAAATTTTTATTTCTATTTATTTCTATTACGAACAAAAATTTTATATTGTACTCTTTTTAACGAACAAATGTAAAACAAAACGAGAATGATGAAGAGCTTTAATACTTTTGATAGAGCTTCAAGAAGATGCCATTAAAAAAAGATATACCTGCCAAAAAAGGCTGTACTGAAGCAATTTTTTAATCAATTATTTTTGTTCAACAGTGTTTTTATGCATTTTTTCTTTCCTTATAGAAATTTTTAAATAAATATTTATTTTAAATTACTATAATTTTAATAAAATATTAAATTAAACACTATACATATTTATAGTTATGAATAAAATAGACGGCGCTATCAATTTTTAATTTAGTACTGGATATAACGATTAATTCGCTTTAACGAACGGAAAATTAGTGTAGAACCAAAGAGGAAAAATTTTAGTACTCTTTAGTCCTACACAGAAAAAACAAAGTGATTAGTAAATAAGTCACGTTTTTTTTAAATAGAAATAAAGCCAAACAAGCTTTGTTTTGATTTGAATTTTATAAATCCACACATTTTCAAACATCTATAGGAAATCTACTATTTTATTTATCTAATATATAGAACTGATCATTACAGCAAATTTTAATCATTTTTCGTGCAATTGCAATTGAGTAGGTCTTAATACGATCGGCGAACTGATCAATATGGAAATATTTTTAATAAAACTCTTCAAAGAGGCTTGTATTTGTAAATGTTTGAGTATACTTGGCAATAATCATTATTAATTTTATTTGTATGATATCTTGTATCTAAGAAAGACCACACTTAACGGGTTAGAGATTTTAAATTTTCAAAACAAGATTTTAATATAAAAATATATACATATATGTATATCGAGGGCTTATATTCAAATAGTACTATCCACAAAAACACGATTTATTTTAGGAGAAATCGTTTCGATTTTATATTACTAATATTTCGCATATATGAATCTTTTAAATCTTTTAATAATCCAATCCATTAGAATATACGCTGTCATTAGTTTAGAATATACATTGCAAAAAACTTTAAAACTATGATATTCTTTCTACCACGAAGTGCACCTCATGGTCTGGTCCGACAACAATTGAAAACCCTATCCAAATAAGTAAACTAAACTAAATTTTGTACTCATTTTGTATTTATTTATTTAATTATGGGACTATTTTGTAATATATTAAAATTATTCTTTTAAAGAGTCATTGCAAATGTATGTTTCTGTCTCTTTGCCTTGTTGAAGGTATATACAGAGCTTTGTTGGCAATTGCCACTGCAAAAATTAGTTTTTCGTTGAATTTTTGTTATAGTTTTACAAATAGCGTACAATGGACGGTAATTAGATGAACTTTATTGTTACACAGATCTAGATATACTTTCTGCGCTTTGCGATTTGGTTTTCTTACAATTATATTCACTATATCTGGTATAAAATTTTCCTTAAAAATATTTACCGGGCTTTGCAGAAATTTTCGAGATGGACCAGTTTTCGTAGCAAGAGGCATATTGAGTGCTAGTCGCCTACCAGCTGATAATGGTTTTACTTTCCACATTATCTCTGCTTTGCTTAAAAACTTTTCACAACTTTCTGCATCCTTTTCTTCTATATCATCATCATTATTATCGTCATAAAACTCATCAGCATGTTTCACATATCGTTTCCTTCGTAAGACGCACAATCGATGGCAGAATTTCCAGGAACATAGTTATACTCCTCTTCACTTGTAGCATTACATCATCGTCACTATTGCATAGATATGCCATCATCATCTTTTCAGCCGTTTGTCTTTCAACACGTAAAAGCCGCTAAAATTTAGCTGGTTTATTAACTACCATGTCAACAATAAAAATCCAAATCATGAACACACTGCTGCCGAGTAAGAACTTTTTATTAAGGAGGGTTTATTTTGTCGCCCTATGTGACCCAAATGATTCTAAATTTGATTTATTCGATTCAGAAAAATTTCCTTATTGAATTCAAACACTTAACCTTTCAAAACTTTTACTACAAAATAAAAGATATTGCATATGAAAGTCAATTATGGTCTGGCCAGATCATGAAGTTCATCTAAGGGTTAATAATGAGAGAAAAAAACGAAATTGGTACTTCTAACAAAATCGATATGCCTTTTAAAGAATCTTCAGATCTAATTTTGTGTTTTCATGCAATACTATTTCAATTACTCTGTTAACAAAAGTTAGATGAGCCACCTGAAGATGAAATTGTAGTATTTGTCTGAAAACATTACCGTCACTATATTTCTACGTGAACCATTTCGAAGCGGCAACATTCAATATCTAGACAAATATATATAAATGTACTCGATAATAGCATTAATAACTAAATGCTACAGTAGTTGCAATAAGCTGAATACAGCAGAATGTATCTAGTGTGAGAAGTGCCTACACATAAAGCATGAGTTTCATATAATTTTTCAATGATTATTAAAAGCGATTGTATTGAAATATTTATGTGTAGATTTATTTGTATTTATGCAATTACATTAGGGACTCCCACCAAAACAATTTGCTCATAGTGAAATTGCAGCCAAAACGGTTTACAGCTTTTCATGTTGCCTTGCAACAAGCAACAGCTTTTTTTTCATTCAATATAAAATTATCAAATAACGTTTTTCTGTGAATTCGCCTAAAAGAGTGCAAACCCTTTATAATTCAACCAATTGCAAAATATGGTTAAACCAGGCATATTTATGGTAATTTTTTATTTTTTTTTTCAACAATCATTCCAATGTGCGAGCATATCATTTGTTCATTGTTGCTCGTTGCTAATGATAAATTTCGCTTGTCTATGCGAATATTTATGTAATAAAGTCTCTTATCAATAAAAAAATATACTTTTAAAGCCAACAACAATTTGTTATATCCGCTAGCTATTATTAAATTTGTAAATGTTGTTGTAGTTTTCAGTTTTATTTATTTCTTGCTTAATATTTATTAAGTGCATAATTTAAATATTATGCCATAAATTTGTGCATAATCAAAAAATAAATATTAAATGAAATATTAAATGAAACAAAAATTAAAATTTACACAAAGATATGCACATATGTACATACAGCGAAAAGAGATATATGTACATTTATTTTAGTGTTTTTAAAAATGTTTTATATAAAACGCATTGTTCCAGTTTCCCTTTTCATGGGAATTTATTTATTTCTATAAGAGTGTATATATGTTAAGAGTTGTTTTATTTAAAATACTTTTTAAATCTTCTGCTAGAAATATTTGAAAAGTCAAATGCTTGTTTTACTGTTACGTATACGTACATGTTTTTATTTTGCTGGGATTTAACTATTGAAAATGCCATCAGAAGTCCATCAGACAAAATGTATTTCATTTATCGGAATATCAATTTTTTTTGCAAATTTTAATTCCCAAATATTCAGAAAACGTTCGTCAAGCTTACTGCATTTTCTGTTCCGAGTGAGCTATTCAAAGATGTGATAAATTTTTCAACTAATTTTGCATTTTTTGGTTAAGCCGCTAACTATCTTTTACCACATTTTTTAATTGCTACTAATTGGTTTTATACCATTCGCTTAAATCAAATAGTGAAATAATGTAAAAAATGATAAGGCGATATACGTGACTAGTACTGACAGTGCCCACTGCAGTTGACTTTAAAGAAGTCACAGTTATATGGATGCAAGCTGGACAAAAGACATCATAGTGGAAGTTTGGAATGTGAAGAGTAAATATATAAACGTATTTTAAACTCATATTTTTTAAATTGTTGCTACTTCAGCAGTCTGCCGTTTTTGAATAGATTTAAAAAAATTATACTTCTATTTAAAAGCTTACACCTGCAAATAGGTTCAGTTGTTTATTTTTTAGATTTTTAACTCGTCAGTCTGTTTTTATAATTCGAAAAACAATTTTTTTTGTATAAAACAATACATTTTCAGATTTTTTGTTTTAAAGGATGGATTTATGTACCTTCAGATTGGTCATATTTTTTATTTTGGATTCAATCTCCGCCTGGCCATTTGTCTGTTTTGGAGTCTGTTTTTTAAAATAATTATTTGGTTCCATAAGTAATTTATGAAGTAAGTTGTACTTTAATTCTGTCAAAACTAAAAGCCTATCCTTATATTGCCACTTCTTGTGCCCTTAAATATCCTATTAGCATTCGTTGTGTCACTTAATTCAAAAAGATTTTTATATGTTTTATTTTCATAACATTATGGAAAAAAATATTTTCTAATTAAAACAAAATTGTGATACAATAATTCCCCAGAGGAACTATTTATTCATTTACAGTAAATGCTAGCAAATTTATTTCCATAAAATAACCAAATATCTTTAATAAAACATTTTACTTAGTATGGCTAAAAGCAAGTTACAAATTTTAATAAATTAAAATTAACGTCTTTAACTAAAACTATAAGATAGATGCTAAAGATAGCATGATTGAAATCCGCCTAATAAACTGATTATTTCTTATTGGTAGCTGTTCAACTAAATAGACACCAAAAAAAATTATTAAAGTTTAATTTCTTTTATTTGTTCACTTTTTTGCTGTTTTGTGTTACGGAAACGGAAAAAGATCTGGACAAAAGAAATAAAAGCACAAAAAAAAATTTGGTTTTAACGAAAACAAAAAAAATGGCAAAGGAAAAAGGACATGAGGAATAAAGATTGCGTTATCCACACTTTCGTGCAGACCGACTAATCATTTTGCACATTTCCTAGCATTTGACGTTTCTTTGGTTTTTGGATGGTGGCCATTGTGTTTTTTATGACAAAGAAAAAATTAGAAAAAAGAGCAACACTGAGTAAGTTTTTTTAAACTTTTTTATTTTTGCATTCTCTTTATTTTAGTATCCTGCTTTTTTTTAGTTTTATTTTTGGGTCTATTGTTTATTTTTCTTTGCATTCTGTTATAATTTAGCCATGTACACTGTGAGTGTGCTATATTGCCTTCATACTATTCATAATCGTTTCAATCTCTCGCAGACAGGCTGGTTGTTCAACCAAGGACGACAACACCGTTAGTTTCTACTACAAATCTGGGTGCCTCTTTCCATAAGCTCTTTTTTTAAGTTAAATTTTAGTAGAGGTTATTAAGTCTGTGTTGACTACTTGACCGATTGGCGTACTGGTGATGTTGTCAGTTTTACAAAACAAATCCCAAAAATAAAAACGAAATAAATGAAGCCATTCAGCTACCAGAAATAACTTTAATATAATAGAAATTCTAACAGACAATGGAAATTTATCAAGTGAACATTGTTTTACTTTTCTAACATCATGCGATTTCAAAAACGACTCTTTTACCTCCAACTGCCAGAAAAAGTATGTAAAGTTAATTCGTATACTCTTCCCAATATCTTTGTTTTAAAGTAAAGATTGTTGGCTGGAGATGAAAACTTTGAAATGCTTTGATATTTCCACTGGCTTAGTTTTAAGCCGAGTAAGTTGACATTGTTGTTGATGAGTTTCTTTATTTTGCTTAGCAAATGGTTTGTTGATTAAACAAATGGGCGGAATTATTGTCTTTATATTTAGTCCTAGAAAGATAACGTTATTTTTTGAGTTATTTAATTCTTTTGAGGACATTGTAATATACGAATACGAATATATTTTTTTATAGATATTAATAATTTGTTTACTTATTTCTAAGTTAAATTGGTTTTTTAATAAAAATTCGTAATAAGAGAAAGATTAACTAAAAAAACAGTAACTATTAAAAATAATCACAAAACTAAGTGCCTTTTTAAAAGGACTTAAAATCCTTTCTAGGAAATTAAATTTTTCCAGTTTTATCATTTTCAGTCAGAAATATAAAAAAATAAAACCTGTTCATCTTTGAAAAGGTTCGCTTGCGGCTTCAACTATATTCATTGTTGAAAATCCACCATCCATTATACCCTTCCATGTAATCCACTAGTGCCTTCTGTTACTTTTTAATGTAAGCTGGAAAATTTGCCACGACATCACTATATAATTAACGTTTGTATGTATGTATATTTTCTGTTGAAACTAGGAAAACTCGTTGCAATAAACCGACAACATCTGTGCCATCCAAACTCAGTGTACATGGCATTTTTATAGCAAATTATTGGACAAAAGCTAGCAAGATAAATACAAATTCGAAGAAAAGTGCGATTTTTTACCATCCAAAAGTTACGTGTCCTAGTCATGCAGATAGTCCGTTTCTCAGTAAACAAATTCACTAACATCTTAAGAACAACCACGACCTTTTGATAAGGTCTGAAAATACTGAGCATAAGAACTTCCTGTGATAACATTCAGAGGGATCAGAGCATAAAATTACGAGGATATACGCTTAGCAGGTGTACCTTAGGGTTAAACACAAAACTGTCTGCCCTGTTTTCGGTTTAAATATAATTTTATTTTTTTATTGTCAAAATTATTATTATTATTTATTTTTTTTTTATATATATTTTCTTTGTATATATGCATATTGTAACGAATAGTTTGGCTCAAGTTGAAATCCGAGTTTACCCATTTATTTCTTCTAATTTTTTTTTATTTCATATATATTAGACAATTTTTGGATAGATAAAAATAAAATGTTAATAAACAAATAATGAATTTATCCAAAAAATTTTCTAATAAAAATTAAATAAAGAAAAATTAGAAAAAATAAATGTAATATAGATTATACAATATATCTAAGTTCAACTTATTACCTACAAACATTAATTATATATTTTGTTTTCTTTTTTTGTTGCACATAAAAGAGACACGGACTTCTATTTAGAACTTTCTTAACTAGCAAATGATAATACATACATTATTTTTATTTTGTTAATATAAATGGCGACTTTTTAACCATTTGTAATTTTTATAATTTTAAAAAGCACCGAAAAATTTTAAAAGTAATTCATTTATTTATTTGGGGCAATAAATGAATTCCTGCCATTTACTTTGTGAAGACTATTTTATTTAAATGCTGCTCGCGGCTACGCACTAGGTGATCCATCCATAAACTTAAATTTCGGCATATTTTTCCTATCATTTCGGTCGTTATCTCACCAATAACAATGTAAGTATTATCCTTCCAGACCTGGAATTGTGGTTGGCTTTTTCCTGTAAAGGAAAGACTTCACTTACATATTTCCACAAAACATAGTGCAGTGAAATATTTCATAATATTTTTATTTTTTCAATATTTGGTCTAGCGCGAATCTATTCTTTGAAAAATGGCAAATCAAACTAACCACATAGCAACTGTCAGCTGTCAAACAAAGCAGTGTTGACTTTTGAAAGTTAAAAAAATATCCTTTATAAATTTAACCTAAAAATTTCGTTCGTCTCAAATAAAGATTTTTTATTTAAACCATTAACCCAACAAAAACTTTGCTTACTAATATGTCAGAAAGTTCGGCGATTCCTTGCAAATGAATATGTTTGAAACAAGAAATTGAATGGTTCTTGGGCTTCTTATACTTAATTAAAAACCACCTATTGTTATTATGCGCACGATACTTCGAATTTAAATACAAATGCCTCTACTTGCTGCGGCTGCACCGATTCATTATTTCAATGTACCAAAAACTTTTCGTGGAGTACTGACATATCACTGAATAAGTTTGTGGAAAAGAAAATATCTATTGGACAATTTCGAATAATAATATAAGTAACTATGTACTTATTTTGAACAAGCAAGTCATTATTACACATAATAAAATCATTAAGTACTGCAAATTATTTAGACGCCTCTGGAAATACTACTATTTACTGCTAAAATTCTTATAATTTTGTATAAGTAATTTCATACATTTAATTAAAACTAATAAAGCATTAGCGATTATTGGATTTTTACTTTATTGTTTAAAAACAAACGTGTCTAATTATTTTATAAATTAATAATGGATTTTTAAAATGTATTTTTGCATTTCAAAAGAAATTATTTGTTCAACCTCTATTAAAAATTATAAAAGATTTCTCCAAGCTTTAGGTCAATTTATATAAAAAATGTGTATTATTTATTTTTTCATTTTTTAAAATATCAATATTTTGCCAATATCTTTGATTGGCTTCTTCAGGAAATTAAAATTCGACCACCAGTTAAAACATGTACCTATTTTAATTACATTAATTTAAAGAAAAAAAAACTACATAATAACTCAATCCCTTTTCCATGGAAAAAAACAATAAACAAAATGAAATTGCATACAAACAAGCGCATTTATTTTGTTAAGTTTTTGCTTGAAGATAAGACATTCATACATAACGAACATAAAACAATATACATGTTATAAAAATTATTTTATTTGAAAATATTGCAATATAATTGACTAACTTGCACTTTTTGTTTATTATATAATTTTAATGGAATTAATTCATAGAATTTCCAGGAATTTCAATAACAATTTATTTACTTATGTGGTTAATTTTTTAATTGTTCGCTTATGCGTTATCTAAAAAAACAATTTTCTTCTGATGAGTTCTATTCTATTCTATTCTATTTTCTATTTTCATCTCTTTCAATTCTGATCTCTTTTTCTTTTTTAACTTTTCTTACTTGAAGAAAAAAAATGTTATTGCTCATATACATATGTAGGTACTCTTAAATACTTACAATGCTTTGCTTATAATTTTACTTGCACCAAAACTGATATAAGTGAATATAAATGTGTATTATTAGCATTTGTAGTGGTATAAATTTTAGGAGCTTTCTACTCCTTTAATGCTAAACTGATTTAAGTAATATATAGTTGGGTCACTAAAGCTCAACCATGACTATCATTCGGTAAAATAATGAAGAAAATCATATGTCAAACAAAAGGGAAAAAGGGATCCAAAAATACATCTTTGCCTATTTATATATTAGATAGATGCAGAATTCTAGGTTTCCAGTAAAATAATACAAATTAAATTTCGAGATTTCTGCGTAAGACCATCATCATTACAAGCCTTAAATCAGTTTTTCTTTGCTAATTAAAAAAAAATTTAAAGAACACTTTCCAAATTTCTGTTTAAAATTGATCTTAGTTCGAATTTCGTTGTTTCAACAATCAAAGCATTTGTTTTGAAAAGTTCCAATTTATTTTTTAAATTAACAGCAAAATTTTTAATATTTTTTTTCTATTTTTATTACTTATAAAACGGCAATGCAGCACTAAAATAAGTCTTTGCACACTTCGTGTGTAATTAAGTATGGGACGGCAAGCAAATTTTTTTGTATCCCCTCCATACTTATCTCTAGATTTCGAAAAGCTATGATATTTTTAAATTGTTCCAAACAATTGACTTGTCGTTATTATTCTTTGAGCTTTACTTCTCATATAATAAAATTTATATAAAGAATGTTAATATGTATTATTATTTTTTTATTCGGATGTTATTTAATAAACCATGCAGGTCTTTTATTTTCTGAAACTCCTATTTCCTTTCTTTTATTGTATCATTCGCATTCTTTATATGGTAGACATGTGTCAGTTATTTTAAATAATATTGAAATTAAATTATTAAGAAAATAGCATTCTGACCACAACTATTTCTTCAATAATATTTTCTTACGCGTATCTTTTGTTGTATTAACTTCAGAAAATCGATTACTAAGAGTTAAAGGTTGTGAGGCTTGTTTTCAATCCGTGATATTTACATTTTTGTTGATACAGACGAAAAACGACATATACAAACATGTACGAATATGCAACATGACATTCATGTACTCTAATATATATGAACTTGCAAAAACGCATACACTCACATGCAAGAGCAACATTCACATGCGGTGAAAATTTCTCTTGACAATAAATTGAACTGTTAAGGAAACACACATCTAGGAGTATAAAGAATTGAATGTGGCCTGAGAAAATCCACACAGACAAAATTCCACTCGAGATGAGGTAAAGTGAATGATTTGAAGGGAGAATAAAATGATTGGAGGGCGTTAAGTGAGGCTGGTGCAATGCGTTGAATGCAAAAGAAATACAATTAACTTGTTGTAATATAAAGCTAACAAAACGGCGTACGGTAGAATGGTTTAACTAGTAACGCTTGACCAAAGGTATTGTTCATGTCATGTAACCACAACCAAACGTTGTTCAACATTGTCGTGTGTTTTTCAGCGTGCACAACACACACCCACATGGACAAATATTCATATCAGAGAGTCTCTTGTATTGGATCTCGATTTTCCTCAACTGTGTATATAAAAGGAACGAAGGTACAAAGTACATTTAAAAAAAAAGACATTCAGTGAGGTAAGTATTTTTTATAACAAACAAATATTTTCATTTTGTAAGTCTAAATGTTTATATGTGAGTGTATTTTTGTTAGCGTGCGTGTGTGCGATGTCTACATATAAAGATAGTTTCAACTACAACAGCATGCCCAGCCAATACATCTATAATGCTTCCCCGAAAAACATTCAAAGAATACGATTGCAATGGTAGAATAGCATCATAAAGTGAAAACGGTGAGAAGGATGACAATGATGAACTTGCCATAGTTGTTGTTATTGGTAATAATGATGATATGACGAGTTGAAGTAATGACACATGCGAAATGTAAACGTAACGAATTTGATGAACTATTGTTATACAAAATACAAGCTTGTATATTTAATTTTCAATATACTTACTCGTACATATTTTTATATGAAGGTGTTTTTGTTTAAACTTTACTTTATCTGTTCTTCTGTGGACGTAGAAGCAGGCTTATTTTTATGTCTGGGTATATTTTGGTATATACGATTTGTATGGGGAACGAAAATGGCTAGATGAAAGTCAAAGTATGGACAAATAAAATTTTGTGAGAAGAAGTCTTTTAGTTTTACAAATTGAGAGCAAAATGTTTTGTATGTGACATTTGTGGGTTTTGTGTTAACGTAGGGAAACGTGCATGAGTTTCATACAATTTGTTGAAATACTGAAATCAATAATGTGGCCAACTGGAATTTTTTATTATATATTACTTTAACATACTAATGTCAAAAGTTTTTAGGACTGTGTTTCTAAATGCGAAAAAATTACATACAAACATTTACATTTATTAAAAATCAAAATAAAAAAAATTTTAATTTATTATTAATTTCAATGTAAACGTTTTAATCAAATTTTTTCCCACTATAAACGCACTATAGTTTATTTTGCCTTGAAATCTAGTAGATTTGATTTGAAATATTTTTCAACACCTAGTTCGTTTGCATTGCATTTTTTGACATTTGCAAGCTTTTATTTGAATAACAAAAGCAGCTGATCAACATTTAAAAAAAAATTATATACACAAATATTTGAAAATTGCGTTTGATACCAAACTATACTGGAAAAATATAGAAAATATATTTGTAGTTTATTAATTTTTTTGTAATAGGGCGTTTTAAGAAAATAGCCATTTAGTTAATTAATTACATTACCTTTTATTTACCATTTGCACTTTATTTATATTTTAAGAATATGTAAGCAAATTATTTTCTGTAAACTTTTCCATATGTTTATTTTTATATTATTTGATTTTGCTAATTAGTGTGCGATTGAATTAATTCAAAATTATGTCATTAGTTGTTTTTACTATTGATTACCTCAAAAACAAGTGCAGTATTAAACAACCATATATTTAGCACTCCCACAACTGTGAACATTTATTTTCTTATAACAAGCGAATAGCTTAAAAATAATTATGCATTTTGTATTGATATTATTATTATTTAAAATTTTCTTTTTTTATATAATTATATAATATAATTATAATTATAATTATATAATTATAATTTTATATAATTGTATACATGAAATTTATATTAATGGAGATTGCCTCGATATTTTTTTAAAAAATTAAAAAAACTTTTGTTTGTTGAAGGTTTTTAGCTAGTCTATATACATGCATTTCATTGGTGCATTGCATCTTTACAACCTTTTTTAAAATTTTATTTTAGATTTTATTTTCCGTTTTGCCTTATTAAAAATTTTTATTGTCACCCAAAGGGCGTCTAATTGTAAAAAAGGTTGTAAAGAAAATAAAATAGTTTCATATCGAATATAATAATTTGTTTGTTGGGATTTTTGAATAAGTTTCAAAGCATACTATGCTTATACTATTGTAATTTTTATAACTCTCATTGAGTTTTTAAAAGTTTTTGTATAAGTAAAGAGGTTTGAAACATTTAAAAATTAGGTTTAAGGTCTACTGATGATTTGGCTTTAGCACCAATGAAATGCGTGTATATAGACTAGCTAAAAACCCTCAACAAACAAAAGTTTTTTAAATCTTTGACAAATTGTATACTTTTTGTTTGTTTAACTTTTGAATCATGTTTCTTTTTTATATTACTAAATTTTACTAGCAATAATTTCTGCAGTAAAACTGTTTATAGACTCAGTCATGAGCTGTCCTTTTATGCTCCCAATTTATGTTCTAATATACAGTAATATGCAGTAAAGTTCAGTTAATTTTTTTTTAAACTTTTGAGTACTCGAACGCACTTAATATTTTTTTTTATTTGATTTCATTTTATTTAAAATGCCAGTTATTATTCTTGTACAGCGTAGTATTTTTAGCACAATTTAAGAAAAAAAACATATTTGAGTCATCAAGTACTACTAGATTTCGAGTAGATTTTGTCATAATCTAGTAAAGAAGTAAATTTAGTTTTGTATGGGAAATCTAGTCAAAAACAATCAGATTTTTCTCCAAAAAGTACTAGATTTCGGTGCAGTGCAAATGGACAATTATCAGACAAACAAATCCCAGCTATTATATAATGCTTTACAAAATTTTAATAAGAATAAACTGCGATTCATCGTTATTTTAAAGCAATAGTTTCACTTCGTAGACAATGAAATAATAATTAATACTAAACTGACATTAAAAAAACAAAATATGTAAAATTTTCATTGAAAAGGGAAGGAATATAGAGAAGACAACACCTCTAGATTTCGCGAGACTATGAACTATGAAATTTTAGCTAAATATTATTTTTGAAATACATTTTTAATTTTTTAAGCTATCAGTTCTTAGCTTAAACAAACAGCATCAATATCTGAAAATTATTGTCTAATCGATTTCAGTTCTCTGCGAATAAAGATGTTACGAACTTTGGCAAAATATCAATTACTTCTAGTAAATCTTAATAATTTCTTCTAACATTTTCTTTATAATAGATTTATTGTAATTTTTTGAAAAATTAAAAATTTTTACCACTTTTTGGTGATCTTGAAAATAATTAACATTTAACTGAAAGCGTACCTACTCTATTAAAGTTTTTTAAAGAAAACTTGAAATAGGAAAAACAGGGAAAGTGCAGTAAGATCGGAAAATTTTTGAAAAGGTGTTTTGAGGTCACGCATGTGAATCGGCAGATTAGTTTTTTAGTCGGCCTCATCACACTTGTGTGTCTGTGTTTAGATTCATGCACTTATTTGCAGTCATGTATTGTTACCCACCTCTCTTTGTTTACATTTCGCTGCAGGGACCTGCTCCTTATATCAGTGAGAGTGTATGAGTTTTTGAGTTGGCATTACATGCTTGGACATGACATGAAGGAAGTTCAAAAGGAGAATGGTTTGAATATATTTGTATTTTCAGTATGTGACATATTTGTTGCAATCCGGAAATAAACGACCAACCAACCATGCCATACTCAATGACTATACAGAAATTAAGGAAAAAATTGTATTTATGCAAGTTTAAATGTAACAATCGCTACTTTCACTAACATTGTGACAAACTTACATATACATAGGAGCAAATACATTAACTTATATTCGTAGAATGTATTTGTGATTATACATGCACAAAGTTAAGAATATTTGTGTGTATGTATGTAGTTTGTGTGGTTCTTCATAGTGCGGTGTTGGAATATTCAATTAGGAAACGTACGATGACAAAATAATTGCATTCAAGTGGTTGTTAGAGTGTGATAAATTGTTCCTATTGTTGTTGCTGCTACTGTTGTTGTAGTAGCTACTTTTATAACTCAGCAAACCATTACTATCACCATTGAAACTCTTTTTATTCCATCACCCACAATTTAAGAACTCCATATATAGACACACATACGCACTTAAACATCCTCAACTACAAATGACTCCTTCTTTTCTTTACTAGACGTGGTACGTGTTTCTTTGATTCTTCTTGTAGATTTTATCGAGCTTGTATTCAAATCATGTTTGCTCAAATGTTTGTGTTTTTGTATTTATACTTACACGATTATGTGTGATAGTGTTTGCTTGATTGTTTGTTACATTCGTAAGTCATGTTCGGTTTCATTTCATTTCAGCTCGTTTTAAAACATTCATGTTTTGTAATGAGTTTTTGATAAATATCAAAACAATAACATGTATCTTCTTAAGGTTATAATTTAATCAAATTTAATTATGACAAGAATGAATGGCTTAGTTATGTTGTTGCGGATGAATGCATTCGAACACATATTTGTGTATACATATTTGCAAACGCATGTGTGTAGCAACGAGTTCCGAAAGATGAGAAATTAAGTTGTCATGTTTGAGGTTTGACCGTCAAGTATGAGCTAGAGGAAATTTTATGAACAATAAAATTTGATTGATAGGATATTGGCAAAAAAAATATAAAGTGCTGATATAATTAAAATATATATATTCTTTAATAAAACAAGGTTTTTAAATTATAACAGCAAATAATCGTTCAAAGCAAAGTTAACGAAATTAAGTGGTAAATGTGTCTAAATAGGTGCTCTCAAAGGCAGCGCAGTGCCAAAGCAAGCCATATACATCACTCTATAACTAATACCTCCAGCCCACCTGGACATTTACTTTGCTGCCCTCTCCAGCATAATTTAAAAAGTAGCGTATAAAACAGCAACAGCACATATATAAACCAGCTGGTGGACCAAAATTCGGGGTACTAAAAATAACAATAGCTTCAATTCGGTATACAGGGTGTTTGCTATGACTCAGCTGACAGGTATACGTTATGTCATTTGTAAAAATATAACGATATACGCTTCCACAACGCAATGAAATCATTAAAATTCATTAAAATTTTTTTAAAAATTTTGCTGTAAGAGTTCGAAAAGCATTTTCGGAACGCCGTGATGCACCTTCTCGGCCAGGAATTGTGAAACTGCTGAAAAAATTTAGCTGCAAGGACAAATTACTGATGTGAAGAATTAAAACCGCAAACGCCGCTTAAGAACAATTAAAATATTGCTGTTGCAGATCATATCGCTGACGAGATCCCAGGTTTCTCCATTTTCCCTCAATATTTTGAATTAAGCAATTCACAAACTAAATTACATCGCATTTTGCACACAGGCTTAATCCTTGCGGCTTTTAAAGATTAGTTAACGGAAATACTATCTTCTACCGACCATCAACAACGTCATTTCTCTCCTGATTTGGTCCCTGAAATGCATTCAACTTTATCGGAATTTCATTGAAATCCCGTCTTGAGTGATAAGACCCATTTTCACCTTGGCCGCTATGTTAACAAGCAAAATTGTCGCATTGGATACTCGGAAAACTCTCTTCATCCACAACGTGTGACTGTTTGGTGTGCATTTTTGTTCAAAATGAGGCTATAGCAACTTGTACTGTAATAAAGTACGCTACCGAATGATAATAAATGATTTTCCATGGTGTCAATTGGAACATACACTTTTTTTCAACAAGACGGCGCTACGTGCCACACAAGTAATGCTACCATCACTCTTTTGTGTGAAGAGTTTCCTGACCGTGTGATTTCTCGAAGATGTGACCGCTCTCGTAATTCATCACCTTCAGACTTTTGTACTTGAGCCAACATCCCGCAATCGATTCAAGACCTCAAAGGTGAAATTCGTGAAGTTATCCGGAGCAAACAACGTAAATGTGCGAATTGGATTGGTAGTGGAAAATTTTATGAAGAGAATATAGTCCTGCAAGTGTTCGCCGTGTTGGCTATGCGATTGATTTGCTTTTTCATCATTAGTGCCATACCTTCCTCTTTACAATTTAATAAACATCCAATGATTTCGATTAAAAATTTTCTTTTTTTTTTGTATATCGAAATGAAACTTCGTATTAGAAGACCCACTATGTGTAATTCCTTTTTCCCGTTAACATGGTTTTATCGCAGCCACTATATAATATATACAATAAAAATTCATATTTTTGAAATCAAAATAATTTTATACCCACTTGAAAAAAATAGTTTGACAATAGTCGTGTTCATTTACTTTACTAGTAAGGTTGTAATGTATATGTATATATGAGTACTCAATAGCTACCCCTATATTTTTGTATATGTATATGTATATTATTATAAAAATGATTTGATTATGGTCATTTATATTCAGAATTGTCCTGACTGGCGTTTTTCGAGGACGGCTTGTAATAGAATAATGAAAAGTTTTGCAATCTTACTTAATCTAGTACTAACACGATAAGAATGATTAGCTACTTTTGAATAAAATGAATGAATAAAATATCTATTTTTAATTAGTTTATACGTGTTAACAGCCTGCCTACACATAGCACTTTAATTTCAAACATCGGAATTAAGGAAAAACGGGTTAAATATACTTTTTAAAGGAAACAAATATAAGAAGTTTTCATTTTCGTTGTAATAAAAAGCTTTTATCCAAAATAAAATATAATGTTGCTGCCAGCATTAAACCCCAAAAACAATAAAAAGTAATTTAATAAATTATGTGTTAATTTAAATTTATTTGCACATATATATCTGAACTAATTGAATTATTTGCTTGCTTAGTATAAATTATCGAGTAGCTAGGTACCGTAATATTTACAACACTAAAAATAACAGCTGGTCTGTGAAAATTAAATTGTTTACCGGAATATCCTTTGCCACTGATGTACCAAATACTATGTTGGTTAGTTCAATTCCATTAGACATCTTATTTTGCTAATATTGTGCCTAAGTTACACAAAAATAAATAACTTTTTAATACATTTTACCGTTTAAAGTTTACATTTACTTACAATTTCTTAAATTTTTCACTTACTTTAGAAATATTGTTTTTTAAACACTAACACAAAACAGCTGTTTGAATAATTATTTCAAGTAAAAATTTTACTTGTAAAAACTTGCAAGAATTTTTCTGTTTCTCAATTTTTTACGCTCTTTTGACGCTCTTTTGACGCTCTCTCGTTGCAAATTTTTTGGGTTAATGAACGCTTTCTAGTAACAATTGTTAAAAATTTGTACAAATTTTTAGTAAATGAACATAGCTATTGTAAATTTTTATGTTCTAAAACTTGATAACCAAAAAAAATTTCTTAAGAAAATGTATAGCTAAGAATATTATAATTTAAATCAATACTTCAGATAAATTTACAAGCAAATAGTTTTACTAAATTGCATTGACAAACATATCGAAACAAGTGATATTGTTACATCAATATTTAAACTATTATTTGTTTGACTATTATTTCAATATCAAACTGAAGATTTGCCAAACAACTTTCAGCGAAAACTTGTTGCTTTTGACATGTGAGAAATTTTCTTAACATGCTCAATATTTACAAATGTTTTTTTTAACTAAAATTTTTCATTTTCAAATATATATTTGACAAGTTCAGAAGCCACTAAAGTTAATTGCACTTTCACGTATGCGTTGTACGAACAAAACTTTTGTGAACTCAATTGCTTGCATACAAACATATAAATTTGCAATTGTTTGAGTTTATACTTAAAATACAATGGCGTTGTGATATTGCAATTACTACCACTTCTACAAAATTCCATCGAATACTTTGCTGGATAAAAGACCTTGAAAACTTTCAATATCATTCAAAATTGTTTATACTAAATTTTACAAGAAATAAAAAAAGAACCGAATACCAAGCAGCACACATTCACATTATTGTTTTGTATGCGAACCCATATTTTAACGTAGTTTGCCGTACATGGCAAATAATTGACATACGAAATACACAGCACTTGAACAAAATTTTAACTTGGCATATGTCGGAACTGTTTGGGTTAAAAAAGCAAAACCTCTAAATGAAAAAAATCAAGTAACATATAAATGTTGATAGCTTTAAACCAAAGCCACGTACAAATGTCAATAGCACCCATACCAACGGTCCATCTTCTCACCACAAAGTGGAAAATTAGAAAACTTTAACTGAAACTGAAAAACGTGCAATGGCACTTTCACTGTGATACAAAATATTTCGCTTGTTTGAAAGACCAACATTTATTGTACGTTTCATGTACTTTCTTGCTAACTAAAAACCATTTATAAAGAAAAGAACTTACAAGGTCATAAAATTTTTCAACACAATATCAAAATAAATTTTAGGAAAAAGTTAATTTTATTTCAAAACATAATTTTATCTTCGCATTGCTCCACCCTGCTCTTCACAGCGCAAAACCAACTCAGAAAAACTTCGAAGGACTTCCACTTATGAGTGTTTGTTTGTACACGAGTGAGTTTTTTAGGTGACTGACTTCTAAAATGATAAAAATTTTAAAAAAGTTAAAAATATAATATATGAAGTATATGAGTTAATATATTCACTGTTCCTTATAAAATTGTCTAGTGCCCATTTTTATCTGCCCAAAGTGGTACTTTCTTTAGTCGAATATAAATTTTTTGAATTAACCCTAGAACGCTCCACTATTTCTATAGTTTCTAGTACGAAATTTTGGCAAGAAGAATGCGATTCTAAAATAATAGCGATAAGCATGCAGAGAGCATACCTACGTATTAGTATGACGAGATAGTGAATACAACGCTGACTTCAGTGACAAAATCCAGCCGGATCGGTTCCCTTATGGGCCAGCATCCTGCTCAGTGCCGACTCATATTGAGTAGCTGCTACTTTCTCACGTGCGTTTCATGATCATTTAATATTTTTTGTATGCCAAACAAGAAGCTATAAACAATTTTATGGAGTGATTGATGCCCATAGAAACTAATGTGTAGGACAAACTAAGCCGTTCAAATAAAAAAGAATATGAATGAAAACTATAAAATACAACCATCTGCGCTCATCTCATTGTTTTGGAGGTTGTTTTTTACAATGATTTTGTTTAAGGCATTTTGTCCAGCTTAATTTATACGTGTTTCCTTCTATTTCTCCTTTTTTCCTCATATTTGCTTTGTTTGTATTTTTAAAGTAGTAAACGTAGATATCGCATTTGATAATTGCGACACAGCGGTTTGAATTGCCGGTGATAACACTTTTTAGTTGTTATATTTATTTCACGTAAAAATTTCAATTTTTTAGCTACTTTCTTTTTAGCAGCTCATTTGCTTTCGTGTAACAAGTAATATTAATATTATGCGAGAATCTGCTCGCATTTTGCAAGAACAAGAAGAATCTTTTGATACAATATGGCTGCTGATCATGTTACTGTTAAACATGTTCAGTTTAGTTCAGTATTTAACTATGAATACACTTGCAAACGAATTTTATTATTAAACTTCATGCTCGGTTAAGAAAGTACAAACACAATATTGTGTTCAGCGACGAAGTTCAATTCTGGTTGAATGGATTCGTGAACAAACAAAGTTGCTGTATTTGGATTGAAAAGCAACCAGAAGCATTGCAAAAACTGCAAATGCATTCCAAAAACGCACTGTTTTGTATGGAATATGGGCAGGTGGAATTATTGGAGTTCACTTTTTCAAAACCAGCGAAGAAGGAACGGTACTGTGATACGAGCGTTATCGTTCGATGCTTAAAAAATTTTTGCCCAAAATGGAAGAGCTGGACTTGGTTGACATTTGACTTCAACAAGATGGTGCCACAAGACACAGAGCACACGAAACAGTGACCCAATTGAGAGGCGAGTTCGGTGAACAGTTAATTTCAATTGGAAGCCTAGGTCGTGCGATTTAATGCCTTTAGACTATTTTTTGTGAGACTAGGTTAAGGTTCATGTCTATAGAAATAAGCTCGCAACGGTTGAGCCAATATTGAAGAATTTATTATTATGATACCGGCCGATATGTCGGAGAGAGTATGCCATAATAGGACCCAGCATATGAGCCATTTAAGGCATAGCCGCGGTCGACATCTACATGAAATCATCTTGAAACATTGCATTCTATAGATCATTATATCGACTGAAATAAAGATTTCATATAAACTTGGCATTTCCACTCAGATTTTATCTCTGACTTTATACAGTAAAGGCAGAATTAAATTGTTGATTATATTCTTTTACGGATCAGCTGTACAACGTTAAATGACGGATAGTCAAGAGTTTGTACGTATTAGTTTTTTAGGATTGAAATTATACAAATTTTGTATTAAAAATCAGAAAATTTTATTTGAATTCCAATTTTTATGTATTTATGTATTATTATTATTATTATTATTATTATTTATGTATATATAGATGTGAACCTTGCCTATGGAGAGTTAAATCTAGCGAATACCATGATCGCGCCAAAAAACATGCTTCCTACAATAAGCTGACGAAGAAGTTACAAGAAGTACAACCTGACGCGGAAAATAAATCTCTTTTGTCAAAAATAAACAGCTTAAGATCCGCTTTTCGCAAAGAAAAAAAGAAATTTGAGGCATCAAAGGAGTCTCAATATACTTCCGCAAACCTTTGTACAAGGCGTTACATGTTTCTGGGATAATTTTTCCAAACGATTGGGAAGACATTCTTGTAGAAAATTTTAGACACTCATACGACCGCCCTGTTGCTAGAAATCTCAATGTATCAGTTAATCTTTCTTGTGGAGAAATTGCTCTTCTCATTACTGTATCTTCCTTCATAATCAAAGGGGAAACCAACGAAAGCAGTTTTTGGTACACTGATTGAGTCATGCGCAAATAATTGAGGAAATCTAATGGTTCTTCACTTGATTCTTTTCATAAACTAATATGGGAAGATAATTTTCGTTGTAATAACCACTTCTTGCACCACTGCTTACGCTGTTTATTTTTTCTTTTTTGTAAAATTACAAAAAGTATACCAGGAGCGGTCAAACCGTCCTGATCGTTTGAATCCATGTTAAAAGCTTTAGTATTGAACTGCACGTGTGTGTACATCTCAGTTAAGAGTTAAGTCTGTCAGTTATAACAGAACAGTTAAAACTGTACGTAAGTGGCTGGCCTTAAATCCTCATAGGTTTTCTTAACGGAAATCTTGGCAGGTGTGCCTAAAATGAAAACATTTCACGTAATCTCTGGAAGTAGCAAGTAAATTTTTGCACTGATCGAATTTGAAACTCATTTTGCTGAATTTTCTATTTAAGCTTTCATCTTCGTTCTGATTTTAATTTATTTATGGATGTTTAAAAAACTGTTTTTAATTTTTGTTTTATGCTTAACAAGCATTTAAAATGTTTTTGATTTGTATATTTGAAGAAAAAAGTTTAGAAACTGCACTTAAAATGGATAATAAAATTCATTTTATATAATTTTTAAATAATTTTAACTTTTTTAACTTGTTTTTCCAACAGAGCACTACTGTACATGTATTCCTTCCCAAAAAAGCTTTCACAATAAAAAAATAACAATAACAATAGTTTTCATCTTTGTTACGAATTGATCGAGCAGTTACTTCAAAGCCGTAATATGTATTGTTCTTTTTTATTGAAAAATCATTCAAGGATATCCTTCTTTGAAACTGCTGCCCAGTTTTCTTAGTAATCATACATATGTAGATGTGTGCATATGTAAGTATGTACAAGGTGGGCCAAAAGAAATCACTTTATTGGCAGATGCTCTTATTCTTGCAAATGTTCTGTTCTTACATTTGTGAACTAGACAGATGTAGAATCCAAGTGAATAAGACATGCCTCGCAATTAGCCGGCAGCCAGTCGTCCCTAAGGCGAATTTTGGTAAAAGACCTGCGAATATTCCCGTACAAAGGCCAGTCGGTGCATCAGCTGCTGCCTGTCGACCGCACCTCAGCGGGTACATGAACAAGCAAAACTACTGCTTCTGGGGCACCGGACTGGTGCACGAGGAGGCATTGCACCCGCTTTAAGTGACTTCATTGTCAACCTGCTTTAACGACAACAGTGGACGGAGCGCGCTATAGGGCCATGTTAAACAAGTTTTTTCTGTCGCAGTTGAACGAATTAGGACTGGAGGACATATGGTTTCTACAGGATGGAGCAATGACACAATCTGCGCGGCCACAACCGATATTCTGAAGCCGACGTTCCCGGGTCACCTCATGCCTCGTTTGTGAACAAGCCCGAGACACTGGAAGCCCTCAAGGGCAACATTCGACACGAGTGCGTGAATCTGTCGCCCGAAGTTCTCGCCGAAGTGATGAAAAATGCCATACAACATGCCCGTCGGCGCCCATTTGGCCAATATCATCTTCTCGACTTAACCAATAAAACTCTAAAGGTTTAAATGAACATAATCAAAAAACAGAATAGAAGCTTTTCATTTAGAAAAAAACAACATCGTATGACTTCTTTTGGCCCACCTTGTACTATTGGAGTAAAAACATTTATGTAGTTTGTCGATATTTCTTACTTATCCTTCATATTTTCACTTGGTGACTTAAAAACAAAACAATGAAAATTAATTTTTGCTTTTCTGATAAAATTAATAAAAATCCAAAATTCATTCATACAAATTCTTTAAAAAAAGCAAACTCCCTAAACCCATCTCAGTTTAATTGTAATGAATTCTGTGTGCGTGCTGTGATTTTTCATATAATTTTTTAAAATAAGTTATTTTTGTATATTTTGTATCAGTTTTTCTTCTTTTCAACTCTCTTTTTATTATCCAATCTTACTTTTCTTTTTCTATAACAAATAAAAATAAGAAAAATAAATACATGGCACATATGTACGAAAGAAAAATATGTACTTATAATTTTTCCATAGAAATATGTAGAGTGTATGAAATAACTTTTTTAAATGACTATCTAGACTTTTAGGTATCACTACATTTGCACAACAGCTAATGTAATGTTCATTTTTAAATTTTCAACTAGAAATAAAAGAAATTTTTATGAATGGTCTAGCTCAGTGTTATCAATCGCTTAATTCATCTGCACAACCTTTCTACTTACTAATACAGCACAAGGAGTCAACAATTTATCAACATGCTACGCTGGTGTTTTGTTTATTAAAATTAAATATTTGGTTTAAAAACTAATAATTATAAATTTAATTTATACCGAACAATATGTAGATATATAAATAGCACAATATCTGCAGGATCTTCAAGTTTTAACTTAACTAAATTAACTTCACATAACTCATGCTTCTAGGGAAAATCTGAAAAACGAATTACACAAAAACGTGCATCGAGTAAAAAAAGAAAGTTGTATTGCCTCCCCTTTTGTTCTACGACAGAAAGAAAATCAAACTTTTCCTCTTACATTTTCTATTCAAGTATAGTCTTCAGTTCCTCTTTTACATGATGAAAAAATTGTGAACTGCATTTAAGCTCATTGTTTGACTGTTAATTTATTTACTTTTTTAACTTTTTCTTTATAAAGTAAAAATAATAATAATATAAAATAAATAGAAATGAAATGAAATAAATTCCATTCTTTACGAATTTCATAAAAGATTCATTGAGTTTATATTAATATTCTTTGTTTGTCTTCGGCATACTCTTGGTGTTTATTAATATCAAGAGCTCTTTAAAAAGTTGCTGACAAAAAAATACAACTTTTTGATTTTATAAAAAGAAAAAATTTAAAAAAGAAAATATATATATATACATACATATATAAATAAAATACATTTATTAATATTTTTATAAACTTGCATGAAATGAATAAGTTAAAAATAAATCTATATATATAAAACCTAGATGAGAGATATTCAATCGTTAATAGAATTTATTAATTATAAAGATGATTACGAGGGCGCATCAATAAATCTGTGAATTTTCGAACTTGCCTTGTAGTTATATGTTTCCTGTTCCCATCAAGTACTACCTGCTAATTTTGAGCAAGTGTCGTTATTTACTTTACGTTTAACAGCTGTTTAAAACATAAAACCTCGTGTATATTTCTAAGAATGGAAAAAAAGGAATTTCGAGTGCTCATTAAACATTAATACTATGGGGACTCGGCCAATAAGGAGATGGCAACAGTTTTTTGGGATGCACGCGGGATAATCCACATCGCTTACCTTCAAAATGGAAAAATAATGTACGGCGAATATTATGCCAACTTATTTGACCACTTTTATGAGGATTTAAAAAGAAAACGACCTCATGTGGCCAAGAAAAAAGTTATTTTTCATCACATGTGTGCAGTCGTAATGGCAAAACTCCAGAATTTTGCTACAAATTGGTACCTCATCCACCATATTCTCCGGAATCAGCCCCCAGTGACTACTTCCTATTTCCAAACCTAAAAACATGGCTCGGTGGAAAGAGATTTAGCTCCAACGATCAAATTATTTTCCAAACAAATGCATACTTTAAGGACCTCAAAAAATTCTATTTTGTTGAAGGGATACAAAAACTTGAGAAACGTTGGACTAAGTGTATTCAGTTCAAAGGATATTATGTAGAAAAATAATTTTTTTTGCAAAAAAAACTGTGTTTTATTTAAAAAGTCACGGTCTTATTGATCCGCCCTCGTATCAATTAGAGATGAAGTAAATGTGATTGTGTTAAATGACTAATAAAATATATTTATATTTACCTGTTGTTTCTTTTATTTTACCACACGTATTCACACATTTGTTTATTTATGTAGCTGTGTTGCAGTTTATGTTATTCTTTAACGATCTTCTACCGAAAAGGAACAAAAAAAATTTTGAATTGATAATACCAAAATTAAGGTTGCAATATTTTTTCTAATCCTTTTTATAAAACGTATTTCAATTTACTACTGAAAGGTATCAATGGTTACCATGATCCGTAAGGCAGAAAAAGATGAGGCAAAGTTTAAACTACTGATCTGGGTACAATCTGTTCAAATGCAAGATCAACTGCAGGGTGTTCAGTTCGACAACATCATGTAATAAAACTACTTTGAAGAGATTTTTTAATGGAAATAAAACTATACTTCGACTAAACTAAACGTTTTAAGGAGATCCACAAGTTGAGTAAGTCAATGTTAACTGTCTGTGGCAACCATTTTGTTTTGAAGATGTTTCTCCAATCTGTTTTTTATTTTTCAATCGCTATGGAAAATTAAACTATAGAGCAGAGCAAGCAAACTATTTGTCTTTATTGTAAAAATTAGTGTTGCTTACTATTAAATATGCAAAATTTGCGATCAGCGGCATTTTTAAGCAAATGACTAAATCGAGTATGTGTGACGATTCAAACACAAAATAATTTCTTCATGTAGTTTATTGTGTTTTAGACGAAAACGAAAATTACGTTAGTTTGCTTGGCCGGAATTAAACCATAAGGATACGTGTGCCTTACAGTGAGAAAGAATTTTGTGTCTTCTGAATGACTCTTGGAGTTAAAGAAAATTTATTTTTTCCTGAAATAAAACTTTTGATGAAATATGTTTTCTTTAAAATTAAATGTAACTTTACTGGAATTTAAAAAACTTTCGAACTTAAAACTATGTTGTTTCGTAATTTGCACTTAACTTTCTTTATCATATAGCCTTTGTATATCAACTGAAGCTATTTCAAAGTGCATACTTTTTGTCTATCCCAAAATAATGACAAACGACCATAAGTTGCCTCTGCCCCATTTCTAGGAAATAGTTTTATTTTTCCTTTAATGGAAAATTTGTTTTAGCTTTTAGTTAAACTAGCATAAATATGTTAGTTGTCATATTATGTTTCGATCTTATCGCCGTAAAGTTTTACTTAATCTTAGGGATTTTAACTATTTTTGGGTAAAAGTTGTGTGAAGTGTTTCACAAGTATGTCAAATATCACGTATTATCCTTTAAGTAAATCCATTGATGACTACTTGACAGAACATGTTTTTGCTTCAATATTATTTAGTGGCAAATGTTTGCAAGTTAGAATCGATACATGTATTTTTGTATGAATGTTGTTTGTGAACAAGCATATTTGCTAAGTGCAAATGTTTCTTTCCTGTGTCTTTTTGACATTTCCGGATAATGTTGAGCAAGTAAAATTTTTTTGCTTAGGTAGTAATGCAGATAACTTGTGCCTATGCCCAGAAGTTGTTTCATGGAAAAAGACACTTTAATTGCTGCAATTGCTTTTATTTGATTTGATGGAATTGTGGGAGAATTTAAAACTAACAATGCAGATAAATTTTCTTTCTTTCTTGGTATTTAAAAAAAATAATTGAATGAACAAAAACTAAACGAAAGTAATTGTTAATTTATCTTTTAGTATATCGTTGCATGAGAGTATAAGGTAAATATTTAAGATTTTGTAAAGGAGAAAATCTATTATTTCTTACTATTAATTAAAGTCGTAGTACTGTTATTAGAAATTACTTACTGCAGTAAGTTGTTTAAACTTTTAGTCTCTTTATGGTTTACTTTTGGTCTTTACTTAATATCATATTTTTTCTTTATTATTTTCCCAAGTTTCTAATTTAAAATCAAAACATAATTAATTTTCAATTTTATCAGTCGTTGCCTGCTTTTAAAAACAAATATTTAAATACCGTATAAAAAGTATGTATGAATAATTAAAATTATACTTCCACAGGTATAAGAAAGACTAAAGAGCACGAAAACACACGTTTCGATATGAAGAGGCACGTGTTCCCCTTCCTTAGGATACTTTTAAATATTGGAAAGAAAATTAGTGTTGAAAGCTTTAGCTAATGGTTGTTTTGCTTGTTCGAAAGTACTTAAGAAAATGAAGTTTTTTTTTCAATTTCCATTCTAATACTACGAGTAACAAAGCTTGTGCTTAAATGTGTCTTATAAATTAAAAAAAGGGAAATTGCGTTTAGCTAGGTAGTAATTTTTGATTTGCTATTAGCTGGGGTGCGGTGGAATAAACAATAATTATAACATTTTATGTAATGTATAAAAGAAAAGAAATTCCAATTTGCTTAATTAAGTGTAATGGGCATAAGCCATTAGTGAAGGCCACTGCTTTAAACTTAGAAGCATATCCAAACACTAATTTAAAGACGCACTGAAAAAAGTAAGCAAAACCCAACTAAATACAAAACACGCGTTAAGGCATTTAATTAAATAAAATAACGAGCAAACAATAGAATGGAAAAGTACTGGGATTGCTGTTTACTTAATTTGGTAAATTGAGCAAGTGTGCAAATGCAAATGTGTGACTGTTGGCGGTGCAACAAGTAAAGAAAACAAGTTTTATAAAAATTTTACTAAGTTATATTTTGTTTGAGTTGAAAAAAGGTTTAGGAATTGTATTGAAAGTGTTAAAATCCCGTAAAATATGCAAAATTCAAATGTAACAGATATTTTGCCGAAAACTTCTGTAACTTATTATTTACTCTGTGAGCAGCAACAAGATCTACTAAGGCAAATTATAAAATGCCTAAGCAAAAATAGATTAAATTCACCAACACATATCTACATGTTCAAAAAATGACACAAAATTATGACATGACTGCAAGAAACAGTAGCTCTACTACTCCGCAATTTTCAATCATGCCACTAAACTTTGGTGTTTTAAACATGGAATATGTCCTCTTGGAGGCATACAAAAGTGAGATAGTTTACGAAAGCTTAGTTTTGAAATTTGTTGACTAAAGTAAAAGGAAAAATAAAAAATGAAAATTTCCAACATCAACTCAGTGTATTTAAAAAATACTATATCACTTCTTGTCCTTTTTTCGGTTTGGGGGTGATCAGTTTACTCATTTATTTGCATTTTGTGTCACATTCAACTTTTATTGTTAATCACAATCTTGTAAAGAGAAAAATAAATAAAATACCAGATGTGAATTTTTGAATTATTTTATCTTAATACTGTCTGGTCTGTCCATACTGTATTGCTTTTCACATAATGATTTGTTTTCCATTTCCTTTTTCCTTTAAATCGCATTTTGTGGAATTTATTAAGTCGATCATTAAAAACTGTGTAGAAATAATTAATTTTGCTTAAGCAAAACATATTTGTAAACATTTTCCGTTGAGTAAATATGTAATCTAACAAATAAAGAATAATACGTGATCGTTTGTTCGTATTTTATGTTCTGCTGCATCGGTCATGCGATTAAAATAAAACTATTGCAACTTATTGCTTGCAATTGCTGAAAGGCTGTTGGCAGTTAAATGGTGGCATAAGAAAAGGAACACTAGCTATAAATTTCTAGAAAACTGAAGAAGTGTGAAATTCGCCGTAGGCTACTTTCAAATTATACTGTGACGAAAAGCACATTCCTTGCGGACTAAGAACGGCAAACCCTGTTACAAGAAAATTATTTAAATCGATATCTGCAGAGCTTCAATAGAAACTGTTAGATTCGGAGCGGATTAGTAGAGAATAGCGAGCATCTTAAAATTTGGTGTGTTACTTTGAAAACAGAGAGCATAGTTTATTGAAATAGGTGGAGAAATGCAATTAAAGGGGAATAACTAACAATATACTCGTACTTATTTATGTATATGCTTATTTTATTTATTTTATTTTTATTTATTTATTTATTTATTTATTTATTTATTTATTAATTATTTGTTTGTTCCACACACAAGACTTTAGTCTTATTTTGCAGTATGGAACTGAGTTAAAATCAAAAATAAATAATTACATATAATATATTAAAATATAAATTGAAAGATTCTATATAAGCAAAAATTCTAAAGTAAACAAAAATCAAAAAATAAAAATCAATATAATCAAAATAAATTATAAGCAATAAATAGATATGTATGTTAAAAAAAAAAATAAATGAAAATCGAGATTACATATAACACACATTGGTTCACAACATCACAATATTAAGGTTATAAACTATTCAGAATATAGCCTAAACAGATTTTCTTTAAATTTTTGTGCGTTACCTAAAATTTGAATTCCATGTGGTAACGAGTTCCAGAGAGGTATAGCAAAAACAAAAAAATGCCATTTAGAAATTAGACTCCTGTATCCAAGTGATCTTATTCTCTTACCCCTGCAATTTTCTGCAAATGTTAATTTGGAGTACAAATGTTCAGGTACTTGTGTATAGATAATTTTGTGTAAAAAAGTTAAAACTCTCACATTGAGAAGATTTGAAAAAGAAATTCCGTACAATTGTACTGCAAACCTGGACACTCTAGAGCGACTATTTAACCCATATACATACCTAATGATGTTATTAAACGCAACATTTAATCTCCTCATACTAACAGAGTCGCAAGAGGCAAACAACTCGCAACCATATAGCAAAACAGGAATGAGATATGTTTTGGCAAGAATAATTCTTATTTTGACGGGTGTGCAATGTTGAGTTGCACACAAAGTTCTTAACATTGATAAAGTGCGACCACAAGCATAATTAACATGGTCCGACCAAGTCAGAGTCTTGTTAAAAAAGACACCAAGATTCTTAGCTGAAGTTACAACTTGCACAGCTTGATTATCTATATATATTTTTGGAGTAATATTCAATTTCATAAGTCTCTTCCGAATTACTAAACATTTAGATTTTTTTGGGTTTATTTCAAGACCATTTGCCGATGCCCATTCATAAATTCTATGCAACAGCAGATTAATCGAAATAATACATTGATCAATCAACTCATTGTCACAAGTAGTATAGAGTTGAACATCGTCTGCGTACATCCTAATTTTGCAGTCACTCAATACTTTGGGAAGGTCATTGGAGTACATAGAAAATAATAAAGGCCCAACTATTGACCCCTGAGGAACTCCTCTTTTCACTCGGAGAGCCTTGGACATCATGGTATTGGTTTCAACGAACTGGTATCTGTGGCTAAGATATGTGGAGATTAAACGAGTTGCAGTCGTAGAAAAATTAAAGAAAGTACGTAACTTGAAACAGAGTAAATTATGGTCAACCAAATCAAAAGCCTTAGAATGATCTAGTAGTACGAGGAACGCAGTTTTGCCACTGTCAACCTCTTTTCTGATTTCTTCAGAAACATCGGCCAGGGCAGTGATACAGCTGTGTTTTTTCCTAAAGCCAGACTGCCTATCAGTAAGTAAATTGTTCCTATTAAGGAAGTGAGTTATTTGATCATGCATTATTCTTTCAAAAGCCTTAGAGAGAAACGGCAATATGGTTATAGGACGATAGTCGGTTCGAGATTTAGGTATAGGTACGACCTTACCTAGTTTCCAATTAGAAGGAAACTGACTTGTGGTTAATATTGTATTGAATATATAAGTAATTGTGATGGTAGGAGAATTTTAAGAAATTTAGGATGAATCCTGTCAGCTCCAACAGAGCTAGATTTTACAGACAACAAACACGATAGAACATCACACTGATTAACAGAAGCAAACGAAAAACCAGAAGCAGTGCTATGTCCTGTAAAATTTGCGTAGCAATTATGATCGGTTTCTATAGTGGGCACATGTAAAAACTTCTCGTTAAGCACATCAGCATTAATTGAGTCCGATTCACGTGTAAAAGTTTTACCGATACCGATTTCGCGTATGGTTTGCCAAGTTTTTCTCGAGCCTAGTGCAGTTGAAAATTTTACAGCATAAAATTCCGATTTTGACTTTTTAATTAGTCTATTTACTTTTTTCTTTGCCATACGATATTGCTCTCGCAATTGTAGTGTTTTGAAACGCTTCCATCTTTGATAAACAATATCCCTTTGTTTGATGGATTCTTTTATTTCATTAGAGAACCATGGCCGCTGTTGTTCCTTTAAAATTTTAGTTTTGAGTGGGACAGTTAAGTCAAAAAGATATTTCAGGTAGTATTCAAGAAAATTAATTTGATCATCTACTGAGTTTAGAAAATAAATGCGATTCCATTCAATATTAAAGAATTCCTGCTGTAACAGTCCAAGATTAATATTTTTGAAGTCACGAAAAGTGAAAGTCTGAACAGGAATTATAAAATCAAATTTATAGGTCATGAAAATTAGATCATGCCTAGAAAAACACGGCACGGCTAGCTGATCATAAAGCAGAATGTTAGATCTATTGCCTACTAAGAAAAGATCTAATAGTGTATTTTTTGTGTTGTTAAAATGCGTAGGAACGGTTGTATTTGGCAACACAAGACCAAGAGCCAGAAAATCATTTAAAAGACTGTGCTCCTCTAAAATATTGGAGTTGAAATCACCGGTTATAATAATATCAGCATATATTACTTATAATAGTTTATTTTACTTTATGGCGGTGGATGTAGGTCAGTACATCGAATGTAGCTGGTATTTAAATAATTATGTCGACCCGACTTATCGTATACGATTAAAAAAATAATCATTTTTACGTGAATATTAGATTTATATAATCTTTCTATTTTTAGACCAGGACTCCTTGTGTGGTTATAAATGATGTGTTTGCTTACAGATTAAGGTCGGTGCGGTGGACAATTTTCGCTTTTGATTTTTATTATTTCTTTAATTTTTTGACAATACATCACATAACAACTATTACATCATTTTTAGGGATTTGAAACTGCCTACTATGCTCCCTCAAGCTAGTCCATGTCATGAGCAATGTGTCATCAGCAATCTTATTTTCTACAAAACCAAAGACGTGAAGATAACGAATTTTATTTTTCATTCCCTTATATACACTTTGCTTAGTTATAGCCGTTCATTGGCTAGAAAATTTGTTTCTATTAAAAGTATTTTTTTAGGAAAATTATTTAATCAGGCTTGATTTCAAAGCTTGAATTGTTGCCTTAAATATAGGTAAATTAGCTTAACAGCTGAGAGAACGTAGCAGTTATGTTTTCGAAGATTCGTTACACCATAGCATTTGTCAGTTGTTGGCAATGTAAGCAGTTGTGTGATAATAAAGAATAAAAACTTATTAGACAGAAAGAAAACCGCCGTACTAAATTCAAGTATTCTCTACTTAATTTGAGTCCGAGTAGTACGCAAAATTTTGAGTACAAATAAAAATAAAATGTACTTTAAAGAAGCCAAAAACGGGATTACTTTAGATAATCAATCCTTGAGTTTCTTGAAATGAGTACAAAATTCTTTAATCACGAGAAAAATCGTAAATCAACTAAATAATTCTTCAATTAAATTGAGCATTTGCATCCGTCCGTACTTAAATCAATCTTTTTGTACTTGATTGGAGTAAATCTGGGATTACCGTACTTTTAACACCGCTTGGGATTGCTTTAAGTACGGATGGATTGATTTTTTTAGTGTACTTGCATCGTATTCATTTTAGAAGATTGTCAAAATGAGTTAGTACGAAATATTCCATAAACTTATAGTTAGCTTTACCGAAAACTTTTCTTTTAGTCGTTCTAATTTAAAATATGACTCACACACAAAAAACAAAATTATCCGAATTTGAGTCTTTAGTACTTAATTTTATAATGAACAATTATTTCAAAACGTATTAAGTAAATTTGTTATTCGAAACATATTACAATAAGTTTCTTACTTTTGTAATATTTAAAATTCTCGTTTGTTTTTTTTGAAAGTTGTTGCATAAATGACTCACTAGTTTTAACTTCTCATTACAGTTCTGTGCCGTTCTTTTCTGTAGATAATATTTATTATATACTTTTCCTGTATCTGAACTTTCGGATGTGGACGATGTAATTATAGGAATGAACTTAGTAAATGTTTGCCAAATGGTTTTTATTTGACAAAGATATGTAAAACTTAAAAAATTTGAATTAAAATAAAATTTTCTGACTTTTAATACATACATTTGTAATATTTCATACCACAAAAAACTAATACAAACAAACTCTTGGCTGTCACTTAACGTTGGATTCTATTTTCTACAGAATATTTCGCAACAGAACAGAACGAAAAAGTAACAACACACCACACATAAAGTTTTTCAATTGAACAGAAACAAAACAGATGACCGTAACAGAACAGAACGTACGACCTAATTCTGCCTTAAAGTAAGAAGATTAAAACTTTTAAAGAATTTTGTTTAAGGTCTACTGATGATTTAGCATAAGCATCAATGAAATTCATGTATAGCTGAACACTCAGCAAACAAAACTTTTTGAAATTTTCAACAAATATTTATTATTCCTAAAAATAAAGTTTATCCAACTAAACTTCATAGTTTAGTCAAAGCAGCTGTTTGATGCTTGAGCGATAATCGTTATAGAGACCGTACAACAGGTTGTGTTTGAGTTCCGAGTTTTTCAGTATTTCCCTCAGCAATATGCTCTACATCGGGGGTAGTTAGTTCCAAATGTTATATATTCATTGATTTGAAAAGTTTTTCTTTATATCGAATGAGTGTCAGAGTAGTATATCAAGTCTTTTTTATTTATGACCAACCGCCTAAATTCTGGATTTTTTCCTTATACATTTTATTTTATTTATTTATTATTTTGCAATATAATGAAGTAATTTAAGAATGTTTAAAGGGTTAAGTACTTTTTTTCCTTTTATCCTTAATTATATAATAACATTTTTAAAGTTTAATATTATTTTAGTGAGGAAAAAAGTTTCAAAAAACCTTACTGAACATTTTTTATTTTATTAAAAGAATACTAAAGTTAAGAAGATAAAATTATGATGAGGTCAACTCATTGATATGGTTACAATCAGAGTCACGACATGTGGTTTCAAAATTTGTAATAAGCCTGTTGATACGTGTGTTGACAAGTTCAACGTGAGCCACAGAGTTAAGCCGTTCCGTAGAATAATGCCAAGGTAGGTTGTGTAGCAGTTTTAAAAGCTTATTTTGGGCTTTTTGTAATCTTTTAATATAAGACTGAGCATCAATAAGCCATAATAAAGCAGCATAAAATATGATAGCTTTAAATACTGATATAAATAAAAAAGTTTTGTTCCCAATACTGAGTCTAGAATTTCTGTTTATTAAAGGATACAATAGTCTTATTATCTTGTTAGTCACGTAGAGGGACATGATCCTTAAATTTAAATTTTGGATCTAATACGACTCCTAAATATTTAACTTTGTTAGTCCATGCTAGAGAGTTGTTGTTCCATAAAATAGGCTGTTGAGGCAGATAACATGGTTTGCGGCGTTCGGAAGAGTAGATAACTGAAGTCTTTTGCGTATTGACTATGATATTCCATTTCGTAAAAGAATCATACATTTATGTTCTTATAGTAGTGAAAATGAAATATGAAAATAAACTTTTCATTTTTGATGTTCTGAAAAATTAGAGTATATTTGTATTGAATATTAAAATTCAAATTTAAAAAGAAGAATACGGAACATAAAAATTTAAACTGAAGTGATTTCAATTGTATTCCACTTCAAAGTGGAACGTAGAACGTAACACATTTTGAAGGTTATAGAGTATATCAACAGCTAGTGTTCCTGAGCTAAGGATCGCCGTATCGTCAGCAAATATGGGGAAATATATTATATAAGATAGAGACACACGAGCCCTGAGGGCACTCAGCAAGAATTTCCCTCTTCACAACTGCGACTTGAAAGAAATCTTTGAATCAATTAAATCAAATGACTTGAAAAATTATACTTAATTATTTTAAAAAGTAGCCTTTGTGCCACACTAAATCAAACGCAGCTTTTATGTGCAACAGAAACAAACCAATAGAAATTCCATTGTTAAAATTTAATATTGCTAAGTTGCTTATCCGAACGAGTGGCTGGACTGTTTTATGTTTTTTGCGAAAACGAAATTGTTGAATAAGTAGTATATTATGTGAGTCTATAAAACTTCTAAGATGTTCATTTCTAATTTTTTCTAGTATTTTACTTACGAACGATAGAAGGCTAATTAGTGTGTAATCGAAGCCAATCGCAGGTTTGCAAGGTTTTCTTACAGGAATAACTTTTGAACATTTCCATAATTTGGGAAAGTAGCTTATGCGTAGACATGAGTTGAAAATATCAGTATTATATAAGCCCTTTCTTAGGCAGAGCCCTTAAAATTAATTATTATTTATCCCGTCCAAGCCGGATGATTTTATACTCTTTAGTTTATTTATGATGGTTTTTACTGAATTATAAATTCAATTTAGACGAATACATTACATTCAGGGAAACTTTCTAAATTTGTACGTTCTGCATTTCAAGTTGTTTATACCAAATTGCCTTATTTTATATTATTTTACTTTATTTTATTTCATTTTATTTATTTTAGTCTAGTTTAAAAATTATTGGTATGCCATGAAACATGATTTTTTTGTGCAACACAACCAAGCAGCCAGTGGTACTGGAAAAATATAAGACATTTTTGTTTTATAATTGATTAATTAATTAGTGATGCTAAAATTTGAATGTCGATAGTGGTGGAGTTGTGTTTGCTGTAAAATAACTAATTATGCCTTCCACAATACAAATAACTTTCGTATCCGTTTTCGAGTCATTTATTGTATAACTACAAATTGGAAATCACATTCCACATTGTTTCTGTTCGGTTGAAATTAATTAGTGTTAAAATTTTCCCTTGTTACTTTGGAATATTGCCTCATGTCCAATTCTTTCTGACTAAAAATGTTACGAACTTTAGCCAAAATAATAATCACTTTGGATTAAAAAAAATAACAACAAAATTGTTCGAAAAAATAATCACATTAAATTAAGTCATTTATGTTTTATAATTAATTAAATAATTCAGAATCTACTGTGACAAGTGGTAAATTGAACAAAGCTCGCTGATGGGTTGGTGAAACCATCCAGATAATAGTACTGATTCGTTATGCTGGTCTTATACTCAAATTGTTCCAATATTATTTAATTTTTTATTAACAAAAAATTAAATTTATAAAAAATTTTATTAAAAAATAAATTTTAAGATTCGAACTCGAGCCTACAATACATTCGGACATAATTCTAAAATGTTAAATGTTTTGGGTGTCCTTAGAAACGATACTTTAAAACTTACGATGCTATTAGTGATAACTATAGATTTTCTTTAGGCCTAATTGTTATCTATGATGATAGCTGTCGCATCGTTATTGGAGAATAAATGCAGGGCTTGTTGCACATGGTTTACAATTTTGCTTTATTTTAAAATCCACAAGTAACATCTTTCAAAAAAGTACGACTAAACTTTTTTTAATTTTTCTTATCAAACATATCAATCAATAATATCTCAGTCCTGCACTTATATAAATCAAATTAAGTTTTATTAATCCTCATCAATTCTCGATTTTTTTATATTAATGAAATTTTATTTAATTTTGACTTTTGATCATTTTTATTGTTCTTATTGACCTTTTAAATGAGCTCATTGTTCTATGATTTTTCTTGCTTTCTTACGAGCTGTGTGATGGTTGTTATTTGGCCTTGCCTCCTCTCAATGTATGTACATATTTATGTTTGTATATATATACGATTTTTCTTGAAGTGGCATGAAAATTGCAAATTAACTGAATTATAATTCATAATTCAATAAGATGTTGTCTAAGTAGTGGAGTGGGTAGAAGTGTGTGTGTGTGTGGGTGGGGTTTTTATTGAATAACAAAATTTCCACTGATGTTCGTGCTTAATCTCAAGGAGAGTTAAAATTTCTTTGTGCATATATAAGGCTACAAATTTTGTTTGATTGATTTGAATGTTGAGAGTGTGAATAATATGCAAGAAGCCCACATGCGAGCTATGAATGTCTACTTATATTTCGTTTCTTGCTGCTGTTTTTGTAGTTTTTACAAGTCTATTATAATAAGTGATTTATGATTGAGCTGTCTTATTATTTTATCTTCAGACGATTTTCTTTAAGGCCTTTCAAAAGTAATAGTTTTATTTTCTTTCATCGCCCGCTGCATTATCCTGGCCTTCGAAATGAATTATGTGCTTAAAGATATGGCATAACATCCTTTTATACAAATTTATTTCTATGTTCATTAATATTTTTACAGCTTTCCATGGTATTATAGTACTTGTTAAGGAGCTTTATTTTTAAATTTTATAAATTTTGTTGATTTAGTAAAGAATTTAATAGTGATTTTGTACAAATATACATTACGGATAGCATGACAGAATAATCTTTAAATTATATGCATTTAATGGCAAAACAAACAGTTGTGAGGATGAATTAATTTCTATTATGGTACAGAAAATTTATAGAGATGGAAGCAATCAAATGGTTATTGGTAGCATGTTACAAATAAACATAATATATAAATGTATTTAATAGAATTCCTTGATGTGTATATATTTTTAATTGTTTGTAATAGTACAAAGATCGGGATTAAACATTTAAATATTTCAGGTGACCACCAATTTTGTTTTATTTTTAATTTTGTCGTGCATTTGTAAGACGAATGGAAATGTATCTTAAAGTCAATATCAATAATCTTCTGTATGATAGTGGCTATCAGATTTATATTGGACATTTCAAGGTGCTCAGGATATCAGTCGTAGCAAGCGAAGATTTTAGTTATGTGATTCTTTAGCTGATTTCATATAGTACATAGCAAAATATTTAATGGTTTTAGTCGATAAAGGTTACTTTTCATTAATCGAAAATATATATATTTAATCATTAATAAAACAGTAAAATCTTGTAATTCAAGTTAATGGGGAAGGAAAGTTTTCGGCTTTTAACAAAAAAAAACTGACTCTAATACGATTTTAGAAAAAATAAACCCCGTCTTTGATATTACGAAAATTATTTAAAAAAGATGGTGAAAATTTTTTTGAATCCGAATCTTAAGTTTTATCAAGAATCTTAGTGGCAGAGAAAGTTTGTTATTGGTAAATTTTTTTTCATGTGGGGTTTCTAATCCAAAGTAATTAACACTTGGCCAAGGAAAAAAGGAAAAATTGACGTCAATCCAATTAAACATGCACGGGCACATCAGGACGATGTTGCCGCTATAATCTCCATCATTAAGGTTTCCGCATATTTGATATGTTTCACTACTACTTGCCAGGTGCTACTACTGGTTGTGAGTAAATTTCACTAGTTATTTGTTTAAATTGTTTGGGGAAACAGAGTACGACAAACTTAATGAATTTAAAATTAAAAAACAAAATATGGTACAACACATTAGACAACACCAAAAGCAACCATTAATTTAACGGCAATCAGTAATACTTACCAAATATTTTGAAAGATTTTATGTACATTGCAGTCATAATAGTTCTCTTCTTATTTTTCCTCATAAATTTTGAGTTAACAAAGACCTGAATTAGCTTACAACCAGCACCACTTCAAGAGTGGTGAAATATGTATATGAAATACACATGTTGTGCCGTCCTCCGACATAAACATAATAGTGTTCAAGTTGTGTAAGTTGATTTGATTATTGTAATGAATTCTGATGTTCAATTCTTTTTGTCTACTTAAGCCTTATATCAATCACTTTGAATTAAAAAACCACAATGAGTTTCAAATAAAAACAACTAGAAAAATTAGTTATATCTAAATGTTTTTTTTTTTATTTTTTAAGTCACATATAAAATACGGATAAAGCTTTTGGACGTATGTTGAATCGTACCAAATTAAATGACACGAATCGAACCTAGACTCCTAGTCAAACATGCTACCAACTAGTGTAATTTGCAAGCTCTGTTTTATTTGAAAATATTAATTACGTTAAGAGGGCTATACGCCATATTTATCTCCTTTATATAAAAGTTTTACTAACTATTTATACTTCGCCATTTCAATATGGAATGTCATTCTTAATTATAACAAATTTGAAGATGTTAAAAATTCTTAAATTTCTTATACATGGTAGTAAATTATTGTTTTTGTTGCCCTCAAATATTTGCACTGTGTAAGCATTTGCAATAAAATTTTGTTTCCAAATACCACTGCTACCATAGTCTATTGAAATTTATAAGAAACTTAAATAAAGCAGTAGACAACAGGCTCATTTCACAATAATTGATTATTGACTCTAGGCAAATAAGAAACGAATCGAACAACCACAAACAAAGAACGAAACAATCAGCAATGATGAACCTAAGAGGGCGATTTATTTGAGTTAAAATTAAACAAAAGACCACTAGACATTTAGGAATGTTATTAGACATACTTAAAAAAAAGACGTGCAAATACTCAGACGTATTTAATCAGTAAATATAAAAATTTAAGCAAATTTAAAATATTAAAAACTTAAATTCACAAAACGACAGTATATGTTGAATTAAAATATGTTAAGATACAGAGGTTTTCTTTCAAGTACTTTAATACATTTTATGGTGTTCTTACTATGGACTAAATACGCCTAGAAAACGTTCGTAGAAGCATTTAAATTTCCTGTAATGATATCAGAAAGGAAAATGAGAGAAAAGAAAATACTAAAAAGGGTGCAAAATATTGTAGTCAGCCATATGTCCGAAATACTATTCAAGTAATTTATTCACCCTTTTAATATTTAATATTAACTTTGTCTTTTTTGTTAAACTATATTTTGTTCAGTTTTTAGAACTCATAAAATTACGCATCTACTTTAAAATAACTCTCTGAATTCCTTTTCTCTATGGAATGGGGTAAGAAGAGTAATGTACGAAGGTTGAAATTCAATTAATAAAAAAATTAATTATATAACTGAATAATAAAACATTCATTGCAGAGTTCCTTAAAAATTGTCTATTGGAGAACAGAATGTCGCTTCCTCATAAACTCGATCATTAATTCGCCAGCATAAAATCTTGTATATTTCATTTTTGAATATACTAAAGTGATGACATAGTCCAACAATTTTAAAATTGTTGGTACTCTTGAACGAAATGAAGCTGTCAAATAGAGTTAAGGTGCGATTTCATTTATTTTGGTTCGTGATCTAGTTTTCTCCTTCAACCGTTTTAAAGTTCCACATCTTAGTGTTATGCTTGCAAACGATTTCTGTGTAATATATGAATGTATGTATGAGCAGCCTATGAGAGCTGTCATAAGGACTCAGACTATCACTTTTGTTGTATGAATTCATTTTTGTATTTCTCCTAACAAAAAGTAATGCCAATAATACTTTGAAAATCTTATTCTTTAACATCCTTAAATATTTTGTATTAAAATTTTTAAGAAAATATTTAACTGAGGACTAAAATCTTAAGTGACACATACAAAAATATTATTCTTTGAGAAATATTTGCGTAAAGATTAAGAAAAATGATTTGAAATGGTACTAAAAAAATTTAAAATCATTGCAATATACAAACTTGCCATATTTTTTGTTCTATAAAAATTCTACCTCCATTCATGTTTAACCCTCGTTAATTTCTTAAACGCCCAGTATTTAAACCAAAATAAAGAAAATATTACACGTTTGTGAATAAAGAATAAAATATAAAACTTGTTCATGTTAAATCTGTAGACCGGCACATACGCTCGTATTATTCATTCACATAATAAAATCACTTTAGGAAACTTGATTTTTTTCGCTTTGTTTATTTTTCATACATTTTGTCGTTTTTGTTTTCTTACTGCCTACAAATCGAATATGAGATCCATTTATTTTTTGACACGATTATGATTAAATATCCTGAAGCTAACAGTTTTATGATTTATGAGATTTAATGCAACATTTTGAATATGGCAAATGGCAGTAGAGCATATAATGTATATTTTCTTTGACAATTGATATATTTTTTTCTTATATTACGTACAAAGTATGTATTAATGGTAAAAAAATATGGCATTAAATGAGGAAAGAGCAAAATAAATTGCCATTAAAAAATTGAGGGGGCTGGTTGGATTATTTAGAAATAAATTCAGCAAAAAATTATATACAAAAATATTCTTAAGAAATATTCAATTAGCAGATATGTATAAAAATGGTTCATTTCTATTACGGTGCGACAAACGTTTAAAAACATCTGCGCTCACCTCTTATTTAGCCTAAATATAATTTTTTAATCTTTAAAATATATATAAAATTCTTATTACTTCCTAAGTTATTTATAAAGTGATGTTGCTGTAAAACTTTTTTTAAAAAAATAATTGCATAGCGAAAAGATTCATCACAAGAACTTATTTACCTTACGATATATAATAGATGAAGCCCAATTTCCGTTTCATACAAACATAGTTTTAGAAAATATGTTTGAAAATTTATTAGTCGAGATTACATCGATATCTTTCTTCAAAGATTTTAAAAAATTTTTGTTTGTTGAGGGGTTTTTACGTAGTATATTTACATGCATTTCATTGGTTTTTAAAACTTTTTGTATAAGATAAAAGGTTTGAAACTTTTCAAGAATGTGTTTTAAGGCCGAGGCACATAGAATCCGTAGTACGTTATACTTTTTTCAACTGACAACTAAGTTGAAATACAGGATTTCTTATGAGCTTTGTCACATTCGGTACGTCTCCGTCAACGCAAAGTACTAAAGTTGGGCAACTTTTAGCTTTTGACGTACGTTGAGTACTTTGAAAAATATATTTTTTTTTTGCTTTGTTTTTATAAATTTTTTTTGTTTTGTGTTGTGAAAAAATTAAATAAAATAAAAATTTTAATAAAAAAAAGTATATCCTCAAATTAGATTGAAAATGTGTATTTTAATCACATGAAGCTGATTTTATGTCCGTCAACAAAGTACTCATTGTGTCCTCCGCCGATACTGTAACGTCAGTTGAAAAAAGCAACGTCTAACGTACGACGGATTATATGTGCCCCGGCCTTTAATGTCTACTGATGATTTGACATTACAACCAATGATATACATATATGAAAATAGACAACGTAAAAACACCTCCCATAATGTGTCATTATATTTTTTGTATTTCGTCGGTTGTATGATTTACTCCTTTTTTAATTAATAGAAAACACATTTTTAAATGCTTCCATAAAACTTAATCTGGTAGACTCAATAATTGAATTCCCACAAGTGCAAAATTAACGCATTCACTTGGCTAAAATTATTACAAGAATAAAAAGAAAAATACTGAATATAAATTCATCTAGTAGCTAATTAAACGAACACCAGTAGTTCATTAATTGATTGCGCCATCCCAACAAATACGTACATATGTTGCAATTATATTTAAATATATTCTGATATTCTTTTTCTGACATGTGCAAAAAAATTATAAATTCTTAACGAATTAAGTTATATTCTAGACATGTAGAGAAGCCTTCAAAATAATTAAAGTCATCAAGTAAAGAATTGTTTTGTTTTGGTCTATCCACTAAGAAAAATAAAGGGTGGGAATGTTAAATGATTCTTACAGATGCTATTGCATACGAAAAGAGGAAAAAACTTTCATAATGTCAGTCATTGACACGCGTATTGTAGAAGTTTTTCCACAACTAACAATCCTCCCCTTAATATGAAGTGATGACAAGGTGGGATATAAGAAAAGGTTAACCACAAGTGACGCACACATCAGTATAAATATAAACGAACATATGCGGTAGTATGTGATTGAATGGGTGTCGAAAACGGAGCATATTTCATTTATTTCTTAATAATATAAAATTATATCTATTTTAATAAAAAAAACCTTAATCTTTTGATCATTATTTGCTTAGTTATTAATTAAAGAATTTTTGTTGAAAATATGTGAATGTGTGGATGAATGAAAATTAGTGTGCAAGTATGGTTGCATGTGTTTTTCTGTGGAAATATCACATACTCACATATATATTTATACTTATGTGTTTATTTTTATGAAGACGTTTCGTTCTTTTCTTTTGCTTTTGCCTGCGCAACAGTGCCACCGCCAACCTCCCCAAGAATAAATGTTAAGCACAATAAATAAAATGACAAAAGATGAAAGTTTATTGTCAGCTGATATCCTTAGGTTATTTTAGAAAATATTCTCTTAACATTCTAGACATTTCGTTTTCATTCACTTTTACTTAGTTGCATAGGAAAATATACACAAACTTCTAACGGTGGGATTAGAGCAACATGTTGAAAGGACATTAATTCCCGTAGTTGTCATTTAATTCTATTTAAGCAATAACATATCTTTATAGTAGTTTACTTTATATTTTTTAGGAAATGAGCTTGGTGCAAACTTTACGTAGAATTGAGCAGGGCTCTTAGAGAAAACAGTGATATGTGTTTTAGCTGCCTGCATATGATGTCGAAAAAATTATTTCTTTGGATCAACTACAAAAAGAAATTCAACAATACTGCTTTTGTTTTAAATTTAATTATACGATAGAGGAATTCTTTCGGCATCGTGGGACATGCTGCTACTTTTTCTTATGCCAAAAAAGAAAGAGCAGAGTTTTTTATAAAAAAAAAATAATACTGGGTACTATAAATACTATTTTGAGATATTTTTCTTTGAGAATTTAGATTTCAGTTATTTTGCCATTGACTCGGTACTCAAGGTGTACTCGCTACGCAAGCCAAGCAACGTGTTGGAAGTCGGCAAATATGTTATGGAAAGAAGGATAGAGTAGTTAGTATTTCTTAACAGGAATGCTGGACACGCCTCCTTCAGAAGACTATCTTTCTCCACTGTTTTGGGGAAAAAAGAGTAAATTATTTAAAAAAAACACTTTTTTTGTTTTTAAAATATTTCTTTCTTTGTACTTTTATTTCTGTTTATTTTATATTTTAACTTTTCTTGCTTGCTTTATTATATTTTATAATGGTTTTGTCATATCATTCATTGTTTTAATATTTAAACATGATTGTGTTACAAAACTCACACACACATACACACACACAAAACAATTCATATACAAAAGTGTATTCTTCTGTAAAGTTCTAATATATTTGCTGCTGTATTAGCTGCTGATGTTTTGCTAACTTAAAAGTCATTTTGAAAAAATGCTTTTATTTTCTTTTCAAACGATCCTCTGGTCGTCATAAGAATTCTTGTGATTCTGTTCAAGTAAACTTTAACTAAAGCACATATACGCACATTTTAACTTGCACATGTACACATACATATGTACTGTTGTATGTGTTTGTTATGTATATGTCTTAAAGTTTTTCCTGTTATTTCGTTAAAATTAGCATATTTAGATTAAAGCAAATGTCACATGTAGTGTATGATGACTTTTTGTGGCAACTAAAGCTACAACAACAAGTAATAGCAAATGAAATTCGGAATAAAACTACAACAACTAGATCTATTTAACTTTTGACACATGTTCTAGGTTTCAGGCGAACTATCATGAAAAAGTACAGTGTGACCCCGCTATTCACAAAGGAAGAGAAATTCTGGTCGTTTCAATATATGAAAAATTCGAATAACGGACTATTAAATATTATACTTAATATCTCCTCATTTTTAAACAAATATCATTAATTTTTAACAGAAACTGCATGTGACGCTCAAAATTTAACTTATGACTGACTAGTGATGTAAAAGATCACATCAAATGTTATTATTATAAAAATCTGTAAGCTTTTAAGAATGTCATATATTAATTATAAATAATAGCACTTGGGTCCGAAGATATGTTCAATATATATTTGATAAAAGTATACCGTTCCGTTTAGAAAAATATACAATGGTATTATTTTCTAAACACATGAATGTAATATTTAATTCAGTAAAAAATTTCATAGTTTTTCTTTTTCTTCATTTTTCGTATGAAAAAAATGTATTTTCTCGCAGTAAAAAGTATAATAATCAAAAATCTACATATATAAATTCGTTAAAAATATCTTATAGCTTTTGCATGATATGCGTTAAGGTACTCAAACATTCTGAAAGCGGTTTCAAACGAAAAAAATTCTGGTAAATATTTGGCTTTGTTGTAGTTTTGTTGTATATATAAATTATATTATCTGATAATTTATATCTACAACTAAACAAAAATTTGTTTTTGAGTTTTCTTGTCAAAAGATTGAACGAAAAGCAAGAAATATTTTTTTGAATTTAACTGCCAGGCCCACGATATCACACGCATTCGGCAACGTGTGACATCGTGGGTCTGGCAGTAAACATATTTTTTGTGTTCTGTTTTCAAAATTTTAGTTCATTATATAAATAGGTTTCTATAAAAGAAAATTTTATTAAAAAAAACCTTCTTCGTTTTCTTAGAAATGTTAAAGAAATCGCATTACGATATTCAGAAGTAAAGCCCTAATGTGACGACTAGTGTAATCAAATCATTTTAAAATGGGTTTCATCGGCTTACTTAGCTCTTTATTAAAACGAATAAATTAATAAGTTAAAAACGGATGTTTTTGAGCAAGTTACCTCAGTTTAAAGACATTTTATAATTGAAATAAAAATTTCAAGGGGTATAATTAATGTGAAATAGTTTTTAAACAGTTGTCTTGCAATAAAAGGCTATTCCCAATATCGAGCTCGCACTGTATATGCATTTTTGTACGTATATGATTTTTATTTTTACGTTAGCCAGCAAATTGTTTTACAAGATATTTTCTTAATTATATTACCTGCTTTGTACTAGCAGAATTGCTGTTCAAAAGACTAAGAAAAAATGTTAACATAGTCTTTGACAAATAGTTTTCTAAGAACTATATGCAAGCAATAAAAAAATTATTGCCGCTTCATACATGTTTTCAAAGGCTTTCACATGAAATTGTTGAGTATATGTGCTACTTTACATATAACATAAATAAAAAAAAATTAAATTATGCTAACAATATTAAAAAGATGTGTATATACTTTTATAAAAGCACAAACTTATTTAACATTTATTTGACTTTAGTTTAATGGGCATGTTTTTGGTAGAGCTAAGCAAATATTCAGTTTATTTAAAAAAGAATGCTATTATTATGGTGTAGTATTAAATAAATTAAAAGCGATAAACTGAATTACCAACATTTTACAATTACTGAAGAGAATAACTTACACATGGGTTATTTTTACAGGATTTAAAAAAAATCTTGATCTTTATAAATGCACAACATTGATATATTTACAAAATGGAATATTTTGGCACCAAAGGTTCTGTTTTCTTAATAAAATTATTCTTTTAATAATAAAAAATATCAGTAGTCTTTTTTAAGAGAAATTTATTGTTTTAAGGATCGTAAAGGACTGAAGATAATAAAACGAAGATTATTGCAAAGGTGAAGTTTGTCTCTTAATGAACTATAGTCTGAAATATCTGCTTAGAGATTTAAAGTTAGGCCAAGACTACATTTATGATCCAGCATTATGAAATATAAATCTTGTAATACTACAAATTTGTCAAGAAACACTTGTTTCAGTCACTTTTGGGTCCGAAATGAGCCAAACAACATGTAATTTACGTTTTAAATTTTAAGTCAATGTATAACTAAATTTTAACCTAAATGAATATCACCCACATTTCTGAAATGCTGCTTACAAAAATGCAACAATACAAAGTAAAATAATTTGTGTATCTCTATTAAAACTAATTTAAAACAAATTATGTGCAAAAACTTTTGTAATGCTGCAAAACATATTGCAAACGTAATTGAGAAAAGTTATTGTATTTCAATAAAGAAACAAAAAGTTTAAATCAAACTTTCCATTTCGAACCACAGACAGTTGCTTTCAATCCCTTATTATAGAGCAGACTATCAAAACAAAATGTAAGTGTGTGTGTATATATTTGGCTAGTATTGTCAAAGAATAATAGTTTGCAATCGTGCATGAGTATGTTTTAGTTTCAGCATCTAAGTTTTTTCATTGTTTTGTCAATGGAAAAAAAACATATATACTCAAATTCTTTTTTGTTAATGGAAAATCACAGTTCAACTCAAATTTATAATAAAGTTTTATTTATTAAATATTTTTAACATTAAAGTAGCTAAAAAGAAGCTTTAGTTGTAATCAAATGATTTAACGTTAAAACACAAAATATATTGATAAAACTATACAACATCATTGTTTTGGTACAAATAATTCGATGTGCTTACTAGTGTGCAGGCTTATCTTGGAAATACCACGTTCTTAGTTTTAACTTTCACAGCTTTTGTATTTTTAGCTTTCAGAATTTGGTACAATATCAAATATTAAAGATTAGAAAATAAATAAAAAGCTGTTGCTCTATTATACGATCAGCACTAAACTTCATTACATTTTGCCAGGCCCACGATGTCTTAAGTATTCTTTTTTTTGTATATCGTGAGCCTGACAGATTACACAGTGTGACAAAAAAAAAAACCTGGGATGTGATATTATTTTTCTAGTAGCTGCTGTCGAGTAGATCAGGATTCTGTATTTGAAATTTCCGGGACACCTCCAAAATCCGGATTTACGGTTAAGAAACCGGTTTTTGTACCTTTGCGCACTTATAAGCCTGTAACTTTGTTGATAATGATCTGATTTTCAATTTCTTACTAGATTTGAAAAGAAGAAGCTGAGATCTTTCGAATGACATATAATTTATCTAAGAAATTTGGGTTTTATTGTCGAGCAAACACAAATTTTGTAGATTTTTCAAAAATTTTTCAACATTGGTGACGTTTTTATACATTATTTTATTAAGAAACTATAATACTGTTGAATTTATTCAAAAAGTACAACGATTACAACGCATATTTGGGTTTAAAAATAGATAAGTTATTGACTGAGTTATTTAACTTTTCATGAAAATAATCTTTTAAACATTTTATACAAATTTTATTAATCCATTAACACAGTGTGACAATACAAATATAAAAAAAAGATAAATTATACGTCATTCGAAAGATCTCAGCTTCTTCTTTCCAAATCTAGTAAGAAATTGAAAATCAGATCATTATCAACAAAATTATAGGCTTATAAGTGCGCAAAGGTACAAAAACCGGTTTTTTAACCGTAAATCCGGATTTTGGAGGTGTCCGGCATATTTCACTATTGGAATCTAGTTTTACTCGACAAGCCCTACAAGAAAAATAATATCCGGTCCCAGGTTTTTCTACTTCATTCAATTTTGTAACACTGTGTTATTACTGGTTGATTTTTAAAATAACACTAATTTGTTAAGAAATGCAATATGACACAAAAATAAAAACAAAGCCATAAAATAAAACAAAATCAAATAATTTTCAGAATTTTTAATGTCATTATATAATAATGCATGAAAAAACACGTTCGACTCAGTAGATGTTATTGTAGCAATATTCCATTTGAACTCACATATAGATGAAGTTTCAATTTATTCTTCCTTTACTGTTCAAAAGCCCGTATGTAGAAAATTTGTTAAGTTCATGAATACAATTTTTTGTAGGAATCGTAAATACAATTCCACATTTGATTTGAAAAACAAATTTTAGATGTTCATACCGGTTTGAAAATGGGACATCCTTAAACTTTTACTATATTGCGTCTTTAATTCCACATTATTCAATTTATCACTAGCGAATCTACTCTCGATAATTTCGAATGCTTTTTCACCATTTGATGTATATGAAAGAGCTGCAATTGATGAAAGATATATTGTTTTATATTTTTGGTCAGAACATTTTATTACAATAAATGTGAAATAGGTATATAAAGACAACGGCCATTTGAATGTCTCTTGGCTTAGTTGATTTTTTTAATACTTGAAAAATCCCAAAAATTTATTTATGTTAAATTTTTTATTGTAAATTCAATTTATAAAGTAGTGATATTTAACAGATTTTATTTTTATTCTTTCGTCTTTTAACAATCGGATTCTATCCATTCAAAAAATTAAAAATTGTAGGATAGTTGAAATTTCCGTTTTTTTAAAAGGTCCTATATGAAGATGTGCAGAATTTCTGAGTAGCTGAAATACTATTCTGTGATAAATATTTCGTTGAAATTCAATGCGAGACCACCTCAACAGTGTATTTTTTTTGTTGTTGGTATTTTGCTATCAAGTGAACAAGAAAATGAAAAAAAAAAAATTTTTTTTGACAACAAACCTTATGAGGTTTCCGAACTATACATTTCAATAACCTCAGGTATTTATATATCAATTTCGCTGATTTTAAGAGTTCGTCGTTATATGAACGTCATATATACATTTATACATTTATATTATTGCAAATATTTCGCGTCTTATTGAAATTTACAGTTTCTTAAACTGTCATTTTAATTTAGTAATGAATATTTGAAGTTATTAAAAATTATTTGTAGAGTATTTTAGATTTTATTATACAACTTTTCCAAGTGTTGTTCTTTGACCGGAAGTTGAAACAAGTAAAAGAGATCAATACATACAAAAAAACATAATTTTATTTTGGGTCTGCAAATAATATTTTGTAGTTTTTATTTAGTTTGCAAAATAAAAAATATTAGATAAATATGCATGTATGCATGTAAACATATGGCCATTCACACACGAGAAGAATTGTGCTGACATAACATGGCAGCTTGTTGGTGAGCGAGTCGAAGAGAAACACAAATGTCAAATGAATACAAAAAACACTAATACACACAAAGCTGTGTATACGTATACACTTCATGTCAGAGGCATAATCATACTGTTCGTTATGAAAAGAACAAAAATTGTTCTCATATGTGAACGCTCGCTCTATGATTTGGTTGGAAATATTTTTGAACAAAACTGCATTATGAAAAAAACACGTGGAGCGTATGATCAATAAATAATTGACCAATTATATTACGTACACGTTTGTCTCTGTTTTTTTTTGCATATAACAATTTTTAAGTTAAATAAATTGGGATGATAATATTTTTTAATATTCAGTGCAGTTTCTTTCTGATTTGAAAAATTTAAGTTCAAAAAATATTTGTTTCAAAGCAATAAGAGAATCATTATTAATTTTTTTGGTTAAGAATGATTTTTCTATTAGTGTATGATTTGACAGCCCAGTTCGGAAAGATTAGAAAAGGCAGATATTTTTGATAATAATAAATATAGGATGGCACAAGGGACATATAATACATTATTTGGTAAAACAAATGGTAGAAAACATAGATTAGATAAGTATAATGTTGTTCACAAAATGTAAGAGTAATGATAATAAAAATTACGATAAGTTTTATGTAGGTACAACACAAAATAAACTTGAAACTAGATTAACAGGATATGGGTCTAACTTAAAATACAGAAACTAAACACCATCGCAAAAACAGCATTATTATCACATGACAATTATTTAAATCAGCATCCAAACTTTGATAATGTATTCGTTTTGAACTCAAAAAATAAGTGTAAACGTCGTTATATGTTAGAGATGTTACAGATAATGAATGGACCATCAGATTTAACAATTAATTTTAGAACAGATACTCAAATTGTAAAGTCTAAAATAATACAATATTAATTTTTTAAAATTTTCAGATATAGTTCATTTCCTCACATTTCGTGTTTTTTTTAATTTCAATTGAAGTTTTAACAAAAAAAAAACACGGAAAGGAAATTTGTAATTCATAATATATGTTAGTTAGTTGTTATTTTAATTGTTAAAAGATTTTTCATCCCAAGGAAGTAACACAAAGTAGTAACGTAATTTCAGTAATAAATTTGGATGTTTTTTATATAAAAGTAACCTCCAGCTTGTTAATCAATTAGAAAATTATATAATTATATAATAAAAATTTATTTATTGTTAAACTATGTATTTGCTTTAAAATTTCAAATTAAAAATATTTTGCCTTTGGATATTCCTTAGAGTGGTTTCGTTGTGTAAAGTTTATTTGGTTTACCTTAAGAGTTTTCTCTTCGCGATGTCATAAGAATTTTTTTTTATTAGGGACTTAAGGTTCTTAAGACTATTTGTGATACTTTTTGTCATTATATTTCTTATTGTGTTAATTATATTATTCTGATTCTGAGTATTTTTAATCATATTCATGCCGTTCCCTTTGACTGCCGATTTGTTATTAATTTTTTATTATCGTTTATGATTTTCATATCCAAATACTTCATTGTTTTTATACATCTCCATTGCTGATTTCATTGTGATACAAGTTCAAAGTTGTTTCCTTGTCATCTTCTTTATATCTAACTTTTACTATAAATAATTTTTATTTTTCAACTTCATGCAATAATATGAAAAACTTACCACCTTTAAACGCACACAACGTTTAGCCCGTAAACAGTCACAAAAGAATCTTGATGAATCACTTGCGTCTTTGTACAGGAACTTACGTCTCACAGACCCAAACATCTATAGCCATTGTGATGTTAATTTTATTTTGGGAGCTGATATATGATTTTCTTACTTTTTATATTACTAGTTATCTCATTTTATTCATATATATGTCTATATATATTATATGTAAGAATTAAACACTAATTTATAATAAAATTTATTTTACATTACTATCTCGCCTCCTGAAGTTGCATAGTAGCAAGGGACCCGGGATGTTGACGTGTAAAGTTTCACTAAAAAGATTGGGTGCTATTAGTATAATACCCACTGGTGTTTGCTGTGACACAACAACGACTGTAAGTGATAGTGTTGTTTGATTTGATGTACTTTTACCCGCTACTCAATTTTGCAGATGAAGAAATTAATTCTTAATAATAAATAAATTCAGGATCACTTTGGAGATGACCGTACCCAAATGCACCGCTTTGCCTGCACCTCAAGACAAATTTTGTTGTGGTAATATGACTGTTTTATTGATTTTTCAAATATATGTATTATGTTTTAAACCTTCTTGTAGTGTTTGCATTATCTTCATTTTTCAAAAATTGTTCTCATCAACATCAATGGCGCTCAAAAAAATCGCATAGCTGACGGTCATCACGTAATATGAATGCACAATTTCAGATAACGTCTATATTTCGTGGATTTAACGTGGGTTGAAAAAAAAATTCGTAAGTATTGCGAGGTGTTACAGCTATTACACGATAACAAATATACCACTCTATGAGAATGAGACGCCAAACTGCCGAAGGCTAAAAATCAAGTTTATATCTTAGAGGAGAATAACAAGGAACTTTTTATCTACCCAGATATGTTATGCCACCATAGAAATATTTTTAGTAAGATCTTTATAAGCTTGAAATTTTTTTGGTATATATTATACATAAATGTTAGAAATATATATTGTGTGATCTTTTCAACAGATGACATTAAACTTATTTAAGTAAATTAAAAACATATTTCTCTATCCATTTGTAATGAAAAAAACAAAAACACTACATTTTCGTTCATTCATACAATTCTTTCATCATACCAAATTCATAATGTTGCTGTTCAATTTGCATGGAGTCAATTGTGTGTAACCAAATTAAGTTCAGTAGCAGCTTCTACTATAACAGCAAACCTCAAACACACTAAAGATATATGTATATAGCCAAACTACTAAGCAACCTTTTAACTACTGCTGAATGGGCCAGTCAGTTTACGTTGCGTCAAATGAAGCACTTACAAAACCCCAACACATTGTTGTCGTCTACATCCTTTCCAGCCATTAACATTCATATACGTACATAAACCCATCCAACAAACAATGATACCATTTAAAATAAATGCAACCTTAGCAAAATGAAATCACTCGTTTGAATGCAATTGTTTGACTACACTTATTCCGTTTAAAAAGAAATTCGACTCCAAGTATAATTCTAACAAGTACTCCAGGAGCTGCTGCTATTGCCCCTACAACTCAAACTCAAGTTCAACAAAAACAATTTTTTTTGTTGGTTTAGAAAACGAATAAAAGAAAACTTACAATTGTAGGTTGTTGTTCGTGGTAACTAGAATAATTACAAAGAAAATAATATAACATAAAATATTAAGTTCATTTCACTAAAATTATAAAAATTGTCGTCTGTTTTTATTTGCCTTACATGGACATGTATACTAGTGTATGTGTGTGTGTTTTCAGCCATTGTTTTAAGATATAAAAGGACCTTTATTCCCTTTTTCATATTCTTTTGTTTTAGACCTTGAATAGTAATAGAGGTTTATTGTTAATTGTGGTTAGACTAGAATGAATAACAAAAAAAATTCAAACTCCAAACGGAATGTGAAAAAAGGAAAGACTAGATAAACTAGAAATATATTAAAATTATTTGTTTCATTTATGCGGGGCAAAGGATTATAAATTTAAAAGTTTTTTTATGTTTTCTTTTTGAGCTTCGTCGCCTACATCCTTTTAGTGAATATTAGCAAGTAGTCATTTCCGTTTAAAAAAATCTAGAGGATATTATTTAAAGGTGCAAAATTAAAGAAATTTTTTACATTTTATTTTGTAAATTCGATATTCGTTTTTTAAATCATTGCGTAATAGTAAGAGATTTTAATACATACACCAAAGCTGAACTTGTCGATAGAACACGATTCGGTTCAATACTTTTTGTCCTTGTCAATGAACAATTTCACGAAATTATTCAAGAAATTATTATCACTTCCTTCAAGAGGTTTATTTTAATTCTTATTGTATTACAACTATAAATATATTTCTTGCACATATTTTTAATTTTCAAACAGTTTTGAAGCAAAGAAGTGTTACAAAATGGTATTAGCGGTTTTACATAAGCACGTGCTTAATTTTAGCATGCCTAGGAGCGAATGCCGTTCGGGTAAGTAGAAGATACAATCAAAACAGTAAACAAGTGGCAACTGATGTATACAATTGATTTAGATATTTGGCGCTACCAGAAAATAATTTTTGTACTTTAATCAGACACCTTCAGAAGGTATACACATTTCAAAACGACAAAGTACATCGTTCGTATTCATATTCATTACAAATATTAAATTAAATACGTTTATAAATTAGAAACATGTCTGCGATTTCATAGCGGTGCTGTTATAATTAAAATAAACCGCACAAATACCGACTGAATAACCTACAATAAATAATATTGTTTACAAAACATTTTTCATATTTTGAACAAATTGCAAATATCATATTGTATATAAAGTTTAATTTATATTATTTATTTACAAATAAAATATATATTTTCTGTATTCAAGAGAACCAACACTGATTTAAATACCTTCGGTTTTTGAACTCTAGGATAACTTTTGAATATGCAGTCAATTATGATGGCGCTAGGAAAATTGGTTATGGGAACGAGTGGTTGTACACATTCGATTTGAAAACTCTTACGTTGAAAGTGACTGGAAGGACCTAAGCGGGAAGTTTATTTCACACTCTTACAAACGAAAAGAATGACCGATTGTCATATTCATTCTCTAAGCAGTCGAATAACTTAAATTTAGTACACAATAAGAGATATTATTGATAAAGTCTATTTTCTGGAAATATTCCGTTTCTTTTGGTTATTTAAAATACGTAATCATCGTAAATTTATTTAATTGTAAAGAGGAGGGTGTGATTTTTATAATGTAAAATAATACCAGTCAAATGGCGGCCACATCTACGCCTACAAGACCTTATTGGTTTCTTTTTATATTCTAAAAGCAATTCGGTCACTTGTGACTGTATGTCCTTGATACTTTTTATTCGATTGTTTGCCAATGTCATAGATCTTACATTGCCGGTAGCCTCAAGGAAAAAAGTTTAAAGAATAATAAAATCTTGGTGGCCAACTGTAATCGCCTCTTTGAGAAACCGCGCCGCTTTGTTGAAAATAAACTTCGCTGACATCAATATCTTTCAAATACGACAATACAAAGTAGCGCAATCCGTTTGACGTGACAGCTGCTTCACCCTCATTTTCGAAAAAGTAAGGACCAATTATCCAAACCCTCATCAAACAATCACATAGACCCCTTGAAGTCTTCAAAATTTTGTTAGTGAATTTTAACAATTTTAACAGCTACTAAGAATTGAATTTATTAAAGAACTTACCATTCTTAAAAAAAACCTAATTATTCATATGCCATTTCATCTCATACACAAAGGTTAACGTCCCATACTTACACATAATTACTAATAATAACATAACAAATAACTAGTGCTGTTTATATATTTTTCTCCTATTGTCATAATTACAAATCTCAAACAATAATTTGCCGCTATATTCATCAAATTCTACTCAGCCTCATCTAAAAGGAGATTTTTTTAAGAAGAATACTTAAGTTGTTTGAAATTGCGGTAATTAAACTGATTGATCGTCAAATATATTAATACGCTCTCAATATAAAAAGCTTGTTAAAATTTAAGAAACCATCTGCTTTAGATGTAAGACTAAAATATTTTTACATGAATACCGCTAAAAATAAGAAACAATGTTTTAAAATTTTTAATGACGATCAATTTAAGAGAAAAATTTATATTAAAATTTAAATTAAATTAAATAAATTTTCAGGAACGTTTTATCGAATACACTGAAAGAATCATATCATTACCTAAAATAAAATTTAGTTTTACTACTCCATATTACATATGTGTGCAAAATTTGATGCTTCTGTTAACAAAAACAGTTATGACCTAAATTCAAAATAACGTATCATCAAGTGAATGATTTTATTAAACAAAAAAACATAGCATCATCAGTGTTGTCAACTATTTACATAAAAAATACGCTGTCCTTCATCTCAAAATTCGCTACAAAGCGCTAAAGACCGTGAAAATATGATTTCAATACCTCAAACAGTTTCCATATTATGCAGTGTTTTGTTTCTCCTGTAAACTTATGAAAACTGATGTTACGTTATTTTGCATTTTATATGACGATATAAATCTTTTATCTGGCCCAGCAAACAATGCAGAGATTGCTAACAGCTCTCTGTTGGTATAACACAAGAGCATTGAGATGAAAACTGCGGTTCATCCGCAGATGCTATGTGAGAATTGTCAATATGCAGTTAAGGCACACTTCTATGGGCATGCGAAAATATTATTAGAACTATATGGATGGCTCAGAGCTGAAGTGAAACATGTCACAAAACGACAATCGTGGATATTTTGAGTTTCAGTAAAAGAACTGCCATAAATAAAATTTTAAAATGAGTACCATTAACTTGTTTACCGTTTTTACTTAGTCCATTACAAAATTAAATAGGGTTAAACTTTGCGGAAATTTTTTACATTTTATGACTTGGTTCACTTCAGCTCTGAGCCCTCCAAATTCAGGAGCGCTAAAATTCTCTTTGGTATCCCTCAGATTCTTTAAAATAGTTATTTTTCAAAGAAAAAGAATAATATAGCCATTCTCATTCAAAATTATTTATTTCAGATTACTATGAGAGCGAATTTTTTTCAAATGTATCAGGAAATACTAGAAATATACTTCTAAAAATATCAAGTTGCAAAAGAAAAGAATAAAATTTTAACAAACGATTAATTGATACTTCTATTGCTAATCATGCCAAATACAATGCAAAATATCATTGTACTGCGAATAAACGCTCACTTTAAACTCACGTTTACACAGCTTTACTACAATGTCAAGGTTTTTTTTTTTTGGTAAGTCAATATTTAAATATTTTAAATGTATTTATATATGTGGATTAGAAAATGTTCTGAACTCATTTTGAAATTCAGCTTCCCAGCTTGTTATTGTAATAATTAAGCTTTAAGGAAATGCGTCTCGATGAGGAATTCTTAGCAAGAACATACCTTTGTTTAAGTAAAATAGTTAAGAAGACAAAACGAAGAAAAAAGCTAACACCAATGGCATACCTAAAGCAGAAATTAAATTATGTGACACAAGGCAGAAGGAAATAACTTCATTTATTATTCTAAAGACAATGGAATGAAAAAAGTTAAATAGACAAAAAAAATTTTGTAAAATTGTGTGTAGAGAATACTGAAAAAAAGTTGAGGGTGTAAAGCCATTACGATTTTTGCAGTGAGCTATAAAGTATGAGATCCAAAACTGTTAGCTAAAAAAGAATAAAGAAAATAGCGTTCTCTATAAAAAATTAAACAATTTTTTTTTAATGAGAACAAAGGCATACATATTTTTATATTTTATGTACTAAATGTTTTGTAGCAGACCAATGAAACTTTCAAATAACATAAGAACCTTGTTATATTTTTGGAAAATGCTAATGAAGTGCTCTTTTATATTTTCTAAACTATTACGATTTTTGTATGTTCTAGTAGACCCCCAAAATTCAAGTTTAGTCCACAGAGTTATGCTAGAAAAAGTATAAAAGCTAAAATGATTCAATTGCCCAGGATTGCTTCTTATTTGCCAGCATATTTTAGAAAACCGCTGAAAACTTTTTCGGAAAAGAATACGACGGACCTGTAAAGTTGCTCGAAGTCATTGAGAATGTGGCATTGTCGCGGGGCTGATTTGTCTGAAGTAAAGTAAAGTCACATAGTTTTCCAGTGTACTTGAAGTTTTCATACTCATCAGCGACTATAAAAAAATCTGATAAGTTTTCTCCAATACATCACTTACATGACCACTAGCCATGTGATAGGGCTATGCTTCAACAATTAGATTTCATATTCCTTAAAAATTGTAAAGAAAAAATTCTACAAACGTTTTCAAAACTTTATGCTGAGATAACAACATTTATACACAGACCTCAACGCACGGATGCGTGTTTGTATGTCGCATAAGGTTAAAAGAAACACATACTTGTACATACATCAATATATGTATATGTATACATACATACATATATATGTACATACAAATAAAAATTAAAAGAAAAAAAATAACATTAAGAGTGCAAGCCTAAAAAGGTCTACAGTAATTTGAAATGAAGTCGAATCAAATAATAAAATTTCACTATTTTTTCTGCTGATGCTCGGTAAGAAAACGCAGTTACCTATTTCCAACTCATACGTAGAATATAAATGTTGGTAGGTTTCCTGTATGTATGTATGTACGTCTGTGTTCAGAACTCAGGAAATGCTTTTAGTACATAAATAAAATTAAGGCTTAATTTCAATGTAACAGGTAAGTTAAGGCATAATGAAAAAGGTAAAAAAGTAATAAAATTACGAAAATAAAAAGAAAAAATTACACTTAGGAACGGTTTAAAACAATTATCTAAATGTTAAATAATATATTGTCTATTAAAAAGGCAAACTGTTGCGTTTTAGGCAAAGTAAAAGAAAATAAAATAAAATACACAAAAAAATAAGTGAAATAAATGACTGGTTTTTATAAGACACTAATGAAGTTATTTATGTTTAAAGGTATTTCGTTACAGCTGAGTTCTTCACCTGACACTCATTTTTGTCGTAAAAAAGTAATAAAATATTTGTTTTTTCTTTTGATAGCCGCATACACTTGAGAGCTGTTTGGCGGTCGCATGTTCGGTTCCTGCTAAAATTCTAGGTGCCTATGCAGACAAAGCAAACAGGCTAAAATACATTTTGTTTGTGTTTTTTAATTAACTTAAATACAAATTAAATTTGTAGGAAAATAAAAATACATTAATACATTAATACATTAATACATTAATACATTAATACATTAATACATTAATACATTAATACATTAATACATTAATACATTAATACATTAATACATTAATACATTAATACATTAATACATTAATACATTAATACATTAATACATTAATACATTAATACATTAATACATTAATACATTAATACATTAATACATTAATACATTAATACATTAATACATTAATACATTAATACATTAATACATTAATACATTAATACATTAATACATTAATACATTAATACATTAATACATTAATACATTAATACATTAATACATTAATACATAAAAAAATACGAAAATTGGTATATTATTACGCATGAGTAGAGCCAATAATGTATGATATTTGGATTCTATAATTTTATTGGTGAACTGTAATGCCTTTTCCGAAAAGCATAGCTCAGCTTGAGAAATCCATAACGCTCTTCATCCCAACGGTGCAACATGTCACATAGAGCATGCCACATTTGATTTACTGAGATGCCCATCTGCAATAAGATTAATATCGATGAAGTATTTTTGGTGGAGCTAAGAGAATTCTTTTGTCTACGGCGATAAACCACAGACGATTGATGGCTGGGGTGACATAACTCGCCACGTCATAAGAAATTAATCTTACTACAAATCAACCGAGGTGAAGTTATGCCGAAAATCATATTCAATTTCGAATAAATCAAAAAACATGGCAATTGACATTTTTTATAATTGTTTTAATTTAATTTTTAATTTTATACTCCAAAAAATGTCCTTTTAGTTAATGTATGTACAATTAAGGAGATACATTGTTTAAGTAATTTCTATACTATAGATATGGAAAGAATCAAATGCAATTAAATCTAGTTGATGTTGTAAATATTTTAAGTTCTTTTTAAAAGCTCAGAAGTAATTTTCTGTATAAGATATCATGCTAAGAAATAATACCAACTCTTTTCCAGCCAGCTTTTGGGTCTTAAAAATTTTCGACGCTGGTTTTTGCTGAGTAAAGTATTTCTGCAATTATCCTCTAATTAAGAAGATCATTGCTTTCAAATACCTATGAAAATGCCCACTAATATATTAATCTTGTACCAGGCGAATGAATTAGACACCTATTGATGTCCTTCCTGCCATTCAGTGGTAGCTGAAACTATTGAATTTTACATACTAAACGGGCTAACATATATAGGGTCCGCCATCTACTGTTTTTTTTTTCAACTAGTGCTTATTTCGTGAATGGTAACACTTAGCTCATGTCTGATTTTACAGATAATTAGTTTTATCCTTCCGCTAAACGAATATGGTTGTGTATACGTTTGAACAACGCTGGGAAATATTGCCTGCGATCGTCTTACAAAAGATGCCGATTTTGCCAAAAAAAAATCATTGAAAAGCCGACGCACCCAATACGAGCCACTGTTTGGTGCGCATTTTGGTCCAGAGGCATAATAGGGCCATTTTTCTTCGAAAATGAGTAAGGAGTGGCCGTTACAGTTATAGTTCCATGTTAAACGAATTTTTGTTCACAAAAATTGAAGAGGAGGATATTGGCAACATTTGGTTTCAACAGGACGGCGCTACGTGCCACACAGCCGAAGCTACACTCGATGTTTTGCGCCCTGTTTTCAAAAAAATTATATGTATAAGCAAAAAACAAAATACTTAAAACTAAATAATTGCCAATTTTTTGCCATTTCTGGTCTAAGTTTTCATATTTTTGTGGGTTTTTTTTTCATTATATATGAAGTCATTTTACATTATTATTTCTCGTTTTTGATCTATACGACGTTTTGGAAACACAATTACACAACAAAGATTTCATAAATAAAGTAAGTTTTAAAACTTTTTAAGTCAACTTTGCTTCCCGCAAGCATATAACTGGTGTTCTCGAGGTTCAAAAGAAAAAATTATTTAACTGATTTTAAAATGACAGAAAAAGTAAACGTATAATCAGCAATCAAATCATTCAAGCGGACAAATTTATTATGTTTTGAATAAATATTTATTGAACAAGGAATATGCAAATAGCAATTTTTTTTAGCAAGCATATTTTAACGAAGATCGAAGCTTGCATGCTCTGCCAAGGCTTTCTCTACCTGCTGTGTCTTTCCTTTTATCATTTTATTTGATTAAGCTGGAGTCTGATTGTATTCGAACCTTCATTAAATGTTCAAGCTAAAAAAAGTTTTTTAAACAATATCCGAATTATTAGGAATTTTTTTATAAAAAAATTTGCAAGCGATTTCATAGAAAAAAATCATTACTTACATACAGCTTAAGATTGTTCTGCGTTGAAAAATTAAAATATTTATTGCAAATACCATATAGTTTTTCATAGCATTGACTAGTCTTGTTAGTTATGCATGTATTATTTCAAATTTTAGTACGAGTACTCGCAAGTTATAATAAATAATTTTTTTCATTATATATTTACAAAATCTATAAAATTATCTCTAAACATACTTACGAACAAACAGAGAATAAATAATTTTACCAAAAAATAATGTAAACTGAAAATGACAATAATTTACATAAATTCACACAAACGTCAGCATATACTAACACGCATGCATATTAAAGTATACTTGTGGACGTACCAGTGTTTTTCAAGGCAAAATCATATTATTTTTTGCATTAATTATCGGTTCAAACCGCATAAACATGAAAACACACTAATGTATACTTAATGCATTTGTAGCATTACCACCAACAATAATAACAACAGCAACTTTACGTAAATCTAATACATATATTGCGTTTTTGGATATATACTATAAAATTTATTATTTCGACGGACATACTTTCATACATTCATACATATATACATACATACATATGTACATTTCCATATAAATTTGTATTCAAATAATACTTCAATTCATATTTTAAAAAAAAATCTGTGTGTTTTATACATTTCCCAAAAATGCTGTAAAACTGAAATGAAAACGCATTACAGATTTTCTATTCTATATCGTAGAAAAGGCTTATCTCGATTTTTTCTCGATATCGTATTGTATACTTTTTGTGGCAGTATTTCATATACACAGTATTTAAATAAAATTGAGATACCCTTTTTCTGTATTAAAAATACAATATATATATAAAAATAGTTTCGAAGAGGGATACCTATTCGGAAATCGCGATCCTGCCTAAAAACGCGATCCTATCTAAAAACTTTTAAAAAATGGAAAATTACCGAGTCCTAGGATTTGTTTAAACATTTTTTTATATAAATTTTTTATTGCGAAATCGTGGTACTTGAGGCTTAAATAACACAAATATGTAAGTTTGCTTTGATTGTCTATGAATCCAATAATAACCAATGTCGCTATTCCGGCAAAAGCTATTAACACTTTTAGACCCAGCTTGATCGGTTGCAAGGCCAGCCTTATTGTATCTTATATTATACGAAGAACTTACTCTTCTTCAACAACCTAAGAATTAGCAATTTTGTGTTGCATGACTTGCTAAAACAAAAGAAAAAAGTCAACAAAAACCTGTAGAAAAATATTTTTATTGTCTGATTGAGATATGCATGTTGCAGAATGCAACATTTTACGTTTATGGTATCATATAATTTTATCCGATCATAGGCGTCAATATTCTGATGATTTACTAATACTGTGCCGTAATAATTTTTGCAGAGTACGATAGCAAAAATGTATCCTAAGACTTGGTTTGGTGTCTGATTTGATATTATCATTTAAACTGTTGATCTAATTTAAAATAATCTTATAAACATGTTTCTTCACTTATTTAAAATTATGCTGATTTTTGTTAGTTAATAATTTTTTATAACTTATTTTTTGCAACTTATGTTTATGTTTTCGTTCATGCAAAATTGAACTAAATTACTTATTTTTTATTTTATTATTTTTATATGCAGTGAAGCGCCTTAATATTTTAAATTCTAAATTAAATGAAATATTATTAAACTTTTTAACATAATTGTCCTGTTAAAAAAATTAATTTAATACAATTTTTCCCTAAATATGAAAGAACATTTTGATATTATCAATTTAAAAAAAATTCCTCACTTCCAAAGTTTTATTAAAAACTATTATTTTATTAAAATTTTAAAAACTCTAATCACAAAAATGGTTGCAAGAGTTCTTTTGTTTCGTATTTTTCAATGATTCCTCACATGATTCGCGCTTTATATTACAAATTTGAAAATGTAAGTAAAAACCTAAAAAATAGTTGAAGAAATTATTATTTTTTTTATATATTTGTTACCTCAGAACTCCGATTTGCATTATTTTTATTTCAATGGATTTGCTTAAAGATTTTGTTCATGAGATTTTTTTGTTTGTTTTTGAAATTCGGTGTGACTATGATCTTTTGTCCGTTTCTTCCATTTTTATTATTAAGAGATTTTAAAAATAGTTTTTTTATTTAAAATTATGCACTCTCAGATTAGTAACATTTTTCCAGCTTGACTTGTTGCTGTAAAAGTTCCAAATATCACTTATAATATTATTCAATATCATAAAGCGATTTCTAGCATTCCTGTAGAATATTTGATGTGGTGCGATTCAAAATATTAAAGGTCAATATTCAGTCAGTTAGCCATATTTTTAGTAGCTGGTAATTTCTAACAAAAACTCTTCGAAACTTCTGTTTTAGAAAAATTTTAAAAATATATATTTTTAGATGCAGTAGTCTTGCATAACAACTTATAATACAATCACTGCCATTGTATAAAATGCAAAATTTCGGTGGCTAATAAATGCGAATAGCTGAATTTTGTTTGTATTAATTTCAGATTACAATTCATTTCATTTAACAAAAACGACGTTCAGTATTATTCTCCTACGGTGGTATCTGAATTTTGATTTTGGATATCAAAATTTTTATTTTATATCCCTGCAATTCTAACTCAACATATTTACATTTTAACCATATTTGTACAACAAAACAACAAAAAAAATTACGTCATTATAAAAATAAATATCGAAGCAAAGGGGAAAAAGGCATACGGCAGCAGAGTGATAAGATAATTAAAAAAAACTATTATATTGAATATGTAATAAAAGTAAAACTTGCCAACAACGGTTTTGTCCTGGTTACGAAAAAAATATTCCAGAAAAAAATTAATTAAATTAAAACCACGTAAACCAAACCACATAAATCCACACAAAATGTTGTAAACACGAATTATGCTGAATCTGTTATTTACACGATTTTTATTTGTCTTTCTATTGTTGTAACGCACGTGCATGTGTGACTTTTTGTATAGAAATTAACCTGCAGTAACGGTTATTTTTGTATATGTGAATATATATACAACATACAGATATAGAAGAGTTAAAGAAAATAGTAGTGATGTCAAGTTACAATATTAAACACAAAGAATATAAACATCTTTTCTGGAATATTTATTGCACTTAAAAGTATGTTTGATATTTTCACAGACATATATAACAACAATGTTGAAATCCTAAATCATACTTCTCAATAAATTACGACAACACAATGATTTGAGGTAAGAATTTTTCTCTTTCTGAAAGCTTGTCCATCCAGCAGTTTAAGTAAATCTTAACATTATCATGTTTATATAAGATATAAAACTTGGGTGAAACTCAAAATTAAAAATCTGATGCTGCTTCAGGAAACAAAATTTTATATAATTTTACATGTTGCACTTTTTCATCGAGAAGAATAGAAGCGATAGCGATATTAAAAAGTTGATAACACGTAAGTAGCTCTCTATCAGATAAGATTCGATTCAGATAAGATTCGAAAGCTGACAAGGCGTCTTGAGCTGCCATAATTTTCTTCAGATAAATAAAAAAATTGTATCGACTGGACCATTCTTGTCAATTGCATGTTCTTTTTCAGAAATCGTTTTTACCAGATTTGTTTTCTCCAATGGAAAGCAAAAAATACACCACACAAATGTGATATGTATATTTTTTACAAATAATCCACATATACGATTATTTTCCAAGTGTTCTACTAACTATTACTTCACACGAGAACAAATCGATGGTTTTTCAAGACATAGTTTAAAGAAGCAAAACTAAAAAATCTACTGTTTATAAAGAATACAACTTTTTTACTTTTTCAGAAATTCTACAATATACGCATACAGTTGCACCTAAATAAAAGACAGCAAAGTACAAAAAATACAATTAGAAACCCGAAATCTAAGTTTCAGTTTTAGTCTAGCTAAATCAGTCATATAATATATATAATTAAATAATTAAATTCTTTGAAATATAAAATACTGTCAGAGAAAATCAATTCATTGCCGCCATACTCTAAAATAAAATATTTTAATAATTAAAAATAGTATTCAAATATTTTTCTTTACAATATTAAAATATTAAATAAAAATAAAAATTAAAAAGTACAACAGATATTATTAAGTAAAAGCAATTTTTTAATGGATTAAAATGGTGGTATATATATTTTATATTGTAACTTGCTATTCACTTTCAACAAGCAACAAGTCCGCTTCTATATTTAGAAAACGTAATCAACATGATGTATTCGATTAACTTAAAGTTTATTGTCTTTGCGAATTACATACTAATATTGTTAGCTATAGATTTTTAAATTGAAATTTAAAAAAATTAATTAAAGAAATTTTTCGGCATTACTCTTTATAACGTACATTTGCTATATGAATCTAAAGTTCACATAATTTTTTAATATATATTATAAGCAGCTTTGCAGTAGATCTTCTCAAGCGCCTAAAAAACTTTTTTTTTACAATAAATATATGTATAAAAAATTTTAGATTTTCTTTGACAAATTAAAAAACAAACAAAACTTTTCATGCTAATTAAGTATATAAGTGTTTTTATTTCAGAGTTTTTTATTTAATATTTCCCAAGAGGAAACCTAATCCGACACTACTTTTATTACAGCCTTCTGGTAAGATTTAAGCTTCTGTCATCAGCAGTTCCAATTTTAGATGGTTTTATATTTTAATGCTTAAATTATGCTCACACATGTATGTCCCACTACCACCTTGCATGCAATAAGATTTTGGCTGCTCATATGTTTTACAATAAAATACAAAATAATTAAAATTTTCAATTTCAACCAGACTTTGTTAATTTTAAAACTACGCTTTTTGCATAATGAGCGAAAAAAGAAATCATATAATGAACAAACTTATATTACTTTGCAAATAGTTGCTATATACATACATATATTGTAGATACATATAATCATATTTAAATATAAAAATGTACCTGTAACATGGACTATACAGAAACTAAAAGTAAATATCATTTACCTGTTGTTTGAAGAGTTAGATTAAAGTGATTATTAAGAAAAAAATGTTATCTCAGCATATCATGCCATTTGTTACACATGTAAAGAGTTTAAATAATTCAAGTTAGCTCACAGACAGAAGAACATTAAAAATGGCCAGAAATATCTAAGGGTCAGACACACGATTGGGCTTATTATGAGGAACAAGTGGTAGTCATCTTGCGGATAGCTTTGTGCAAAATTTTAAAACTAAGCACAATATATCTTGACTCACTGTAATGTGGTGATGCCTTAAAACAATATACATTGTAGGTTTTGTCAATAATTTTTGAAGACACTTCTTCAAGCGTTTATGGATTAGTCTTTGACAGGCTCTGAATGATACACTAAACATTACTCCGATTGAACTACATATGATGGTTTTATCTTCCAGTAATGCGGCGAGATTATCTGCATCTGGAAGGTTGAGATAAAGAACAGATTGAAAAAATGGTTCTAAAGCAAGGGGCTATGACTTTAGGCTTAAGGGTATACGCTACTGGATCAAGGTACCATGATCTCATATAAGTATATTCTCACCTGAAGGTGCAATCCTATAACAAAAATCAAAGGAACAATGAATGAATTTAAGAACTGTGAAATTTTGTAAAGATTTCCCTATTTCCAAAAAAGTGTTCCTGAAAGTTTATTTCAGCAGGGTAATAATCTTAAGCACAAAAGTTGCTTAACTCGCCAGTCTCCAGCCAGTATTGGAGTTAATTCCGCTATATAAAAATCTCAAACCCATAGAAAATCTATGGGAGCAACTTAAGTATAAAAGCAATTAAGGAATTTATAAAATTTCAGTGGAAAAATGTACGCCCTAATCACCAATCGATGCCATACACATACATATCGAAAGCGGTAATAGCAAACATTGGCTAACCCGAAAAATATCAGTTTCAAGTAAAATTTATTAATAAATAAGTGATAATTTTCTTAAAAAGCAACAGCAGCAATAAAAAATGATCTGTTTTTTATATGACATAATAACTTAAATCATTTGGGTTGAACTGTAGAAAATATAGCGCAAAGTAGCAGGTTAAGAGAAGATCATATAGCATCTAGTTAGTTGAAGTTATTTTACTTGCTACTGTCTAATTCCGTATAAGGATATGCACATGTATCTGGATTTTTTGAATTCAAATATATGTAATTCATGTATATATTTTTAGCTGGGCAGTTAATGAACTATAATTAATTCTACGTACAATACCATAATGACATGAAAAGAATTCAATAAAAAGTTGTAACTTTAATTTAAAATGGCATAAAACGAACTGCAGTAATAATAAATTAGCGTTTTGTTTTTTTTTTTAATAATTCAATTTTTCTTTTAAAACTACGAGCACATGTCCAGTGTAATTAATATATGTTTTAAAGGATTGCATTATTCATTTTATAATGTCAATATTCCTTATTTAAAAGGAACGCTATGTAATTTCTTTTCCCAATAAAATCTCCATTTTCAGTTGAACAAAACACGTTCATACATCTTCTGGACATCGTATCGTTTTTTCTTCTTATTTTCAATTTAAACAATTTTCATATACACATTCGTGTATACAGCTCGATGATGCTTAATTTGATTTCAATTTTAATTTTGTACATTTTCGCTTGATTGGTTAAATGTGCACGAAGTTTTAATGAAAATGTTACTCGATAAATGGCTTTTAGGCAAATTGAATTAGTAACAACAGTAGTAAAAACGTTTTAATGTTTGTCCCCTGTGAGTGTTTGTGATTATAGTCAATGTATGTGTTGGTGTTTGTGTTTGTGTGAAAATGTTCGTGTTGAATATTATGAGAAATTTTTACTTTACCTAGAGAGGCCAGCTCCATCCATGCACTGTATATAATAAGTTAAAGTTAAAAGAAATAGCAAAAAAATCTGCTTTAATTAAAAATTATTTAGTATTTCATATGATAATATCGGCTTATTGATGAAAAATTAAAAAATGTCCAGTTTCCAAGAGCAAGAAGAAGTACTTTAAATAAAAATTTTAAATTTATCTAAATAAAAGTTTAGTGAATTTATTTCAAAGCAAAACATTTGTTTCGTAAAAATGCACTTAATTTAGAGTAAGATAAATGAATGAATTAAGCAAAATATTTTTTTGTTAACAGACTTAAATAAGCCAGAAGTTACACAACCAGCCAAAACTTAGCTTAACTCTTTGTGCGCCTATTAATTCAATACAAATTTTGATACTCCCGATGGGTCACAGAATACGAGAACTCGAATATTTTTTATGTAAGTTCAGCGTACACGTCAAACTAGTACATCAATTTGCCCAGCTGGTGATTTATTCTGTGTCTCCTGGCTACCAAGCTCCATAACTTCTTCGTAGTTCCTTTAACTCCTAGTGGAGCATAGGGCCTTAACGTAATTTTACAATTTTATTCTATCTCGACCGGTGGTTTTTTCCCTGTTGAAATTGTATCCCACTGCTTTCATATCACTGTAGATGGTTATTGCCGAATCTACCTTGCCGATTCCATTCTATAGCTTGTCTACATATTTCTGTTGATGGTTTCCACAAGTAATGACCAATCGAATTCCATGGGCTCCTTCTGATCTCGGCCTGTATTTCAACTTGGTTACATCTCTCGAGCAGTAATTTGTTAGATATGGTATTTTGCCACCAGATCTTAAAATTTGTAAGCTCCACATAATACTACATAAGCAATTGTTTTAATGTTCGTTTCATTGACGGTTATAAAAAGCAAATGTTTTGTTGTGGATATGAGTTAACCTGTGTAATCTGCCTTGAGTAAGTTATTATGCGAAGTGTTTTTTACCAAAGTACAATCCACTCTCGATAACTTTAAACTAAAGAGAGCAGAAAAAAAGTTTAATCAATGGAAAGTTCATATTAATAAGATTTCCAATTACCAATAAATCTTTTTAGAGTTTTACATGTATCATGAGCAAAAGTTTGTAATCTTCTTTTAAGTGAAAGACTTCAATCTGTATTTATTCAATAAGCGTAGATGCGAAAGGTAGAATAAGTGCGGGTAATGTGGTATAGTACCTTTTTTTAAACTAACGATAGAATAATAACGGAATCAAACTAAATATTTTGCTGTTCGCAGATAATTAAAAGGACACCGATCTCTTTTACTTTTGCAAGGCATTCTGCGGATCACATGAAGAAATTTCACTTTAATGTGTGCTGAAAACTTAAAACATAAGTTTTTGTTTTAAAGTTCTTAGTTTAAAGATTAAAATATATTTATTTATTTTTACTTATTAATGGTAAATTAAGTTTATATATGCAATTTCTCCATATGTGCAGTAGTTTTTTTTAAATATATAAATATCTACATTAAACACAAGCGCAGCTATTGTGTTATACATTGAGTCAGCTAATTTTGTATATTGCACGACATTACTTTAAAAACAGCAGAATGCCGAAAGAAGGTGCCAAAAATTCAAATTTTTGAGCGCCAGCGATCAATATGCAATTTAAATAATTATAGTACGAGTATATCGAATGCTTTTCAAAGGATCTGGGAACCTGTTTAAACTAACGAGATTCAAATTATCGAGAATTGACTGTATGTGCAACTATATAGAAACACATTTTCTATACATCGTGTGGTTCTAAAACTTGTAAATGTATTTGGAATATGTCAATGCGAATGTTATAGAAATTCATATTCCTGAAATATAATATGCTCTTACATAACATAGTACAACACATGATTTTGGGACTCATTTCTGAGAATTGCACGTAATTTAATGGCCATACGAATTTCTTTCTCAAGAAGGATTTTTATCACTTCTTCTTTCTACATTTTAACACGGTTATATAGTTGTTATTTTCCATATTAAATCAATGTTCTTCTGGTTTTAAAATGTAAATTATATTATTAATGCAGCTAACTTGACAAAACGAATGATGCAGAAGTTCTCATTTTAGGCGCTACTTTTACGTGCAATTCTCAGAACTGAATCCCAAATCAAATTGCTGAAAAATTTTGTACTATGTTAGGAATATGCCTGATACTTAAGTTTTACTTTAAGTTAAATTTATAAAAAAAAGTTAATTCATCTATTATTATTTTTTTGTTGTTTAAAAATTTTTGAGGTTTAAATATAAGGGAAATATTCAGCGTGTTTAATCAAAATTATAGGTCCGTTCTTGTAATTTTTACCAAGTGATTTAAGTTTGTTTTTAAATGTGTTAATAAATTTCGAAAATATTTAAATGTGTTTTGCACCAACACAAGTATGAGGATGAAGCCAGAGAGCGACAATTGTAAACATCCTTGCAATACATTACAACAATCCAGAAACATCCACTGTTTTGATACACAAAATTTAACATTTTGATGTAGATAGGAGACATGTTCGAAAGCTCCAAATGTTCCAGCACAGAAAATTAACCCAAAAAGGAAATATGACAAATAACGTATGTACAAAAATCACTTAATCCAAAAAATTTTTATGTTGGGTAATTAATTAGTTTTTTGCTGCAGAACTATGCTACTTATTGCTTGAGAATATACTTCTAGTTTTTTCCCATTCCTCTAATTTTTGAGTATTTGTGACAAAATTATACGAAATTTATTTGAAAAAGCTAAAACTGTGCTTGTAGTAGAACCATAATGCAATTGTTACCGATGCTCAAAAAATTTTATTGCATGGCCACCTTAGTAACAACCGATCAGCTATAAAAGGCAACATTTTAAATAAAATTAATTTCGCATTGTATCGTATACTATGAATGATTTTAAATGAATGAACGGTATTGACAACTTTGGTTAATGCAACTCTGTACGAAAAGTTTAACAACGTAAATTGTAACAAACTTAACGAGATAATAAAAATAACAATCTGTTCCAAAAAATGCAAGAATATTATTTAAAATCAGGTTGAAACAAATTACAGCAGATGCGAAAAAATAGTTCCAAGTAGCAATTGTGTTTTTTTTAATTACACCAAGAACTTTGATTTTTATAAGACATATTCTTGCATTCTTGTTATATATTCTAAGCTATAAAATTGGTGGAATAATAGTGAGTCAGCATTTGTCAAATCTGTTATTTATTATACATTCATGCGAAATCATCAAGACAATATAATCGTTCGTTTGTGCAAATTTTGTGGAGTTTCATTTCACATTCCGCTGTAGTATATATTACAGTCCGATCGATTACACTTTTTCAGATGAAAGCCGAACCAGAAGGGAAAACTAAATAGTTTTCATTGAATAGAAACAATTTTAGTTTTTCTTATTTATGTATTTATTTAATAAAAACAAAATTAACACTAATACAAACCTTTTATTTGGACTACGTTGTATTTTATATACTGTAATATTTAGCAAGGTTGAATTTGGCTTGACGATTGATAATGTACAAACAATGTAAAAAGCAAAGTATTACAAGCGTTTGGCCGCGTACTAGCGTTACATGGCATATAGTGAATGAACGCTATTTAAAAACAAAAAAAATTTTTATTAATTAGTTCCATCCCTGATCTACTGTGAATTCATGAATTATTTTGAGTCGTCAGTTGACGAAACTCTAGCCTAACGAAACTTTTTCGAACTTTCTATACGTATATAATTATTCCCGCGCTAAGATTTTTTTTGGTACCACTTGAATTTTAATTAATTAGTCTCTTGTTAGAACCCAATTTAAAAGTTGAAATAAAATGTTAAGATTTTTATATATTGAAACGATTAATTTTGGCTCAAGTTCAAACCCGAATTTACCCATTTATTTATTCTAATTTTTTTTATTTTTTAATTAGAAATTTTTTTGGATAAATTCATTATTATTTTTTATTAAGAGAGTACTATATATAGAACAATTTTTATTATTCATCATACTAGCAGAACGGATCAGTACTGATTTCGAGGTCGCTACACCATCTCATCAGCGTTCTTTGTTCAATTTTACCACTTTTGACGGTGGATACTAGTGATCAGGAATATCAACTATTTAACCGTATTATTTAACAAATTAGGATACGAAAAGTACAAACTTATTCATTTTCACATGTCAAATCAATTTCGGTTAGTACG